>VZRH01000661.1:36018-75092 GCA_013397555.1 Urocynchramus pylzowi | reverse complement strand
TTTTTTTTTTTTTTCTGTGTGAAGTCCAAATCAGAAATTTAGCAACTGCTTATGAATCTGTTTCTACCATGAGGCATGTGGGGTGCCATACAGAATTTACAACAGTTAGAGTGCATCATTACTTCTATGGTGTCATGAGCCTGTTTTTGCCTTGCACAGAACTGAAAGCAGTTCAATTTGATGGGCAAATTCCAGGTTGTTCTCTCAGATGTCACTTGTTCAGCGTTGTCTTTCTGGGAATTGTGAAAGTCAGTGAATTCCCTGTCCTAATCCTTGCCCTAGTGAAAAATATCACTAAATGAAGACCCTTGGAGCAGCTTCCTCACTTCATGCTGGGAGGGTGACCTCTTGCTCTTTTGCTTCTCAGAGAATGTCTCCTGTAATCGTCACTCAGTGTGGTGGTTTGACGAGGAAGGAAGTTTCTTGGGAAGGTGGTGGTCAAACCAATCAGTGGCCAGAGGTGAATATTGGCACCTGGGGTGGCCACTAGGAACCTGGACACGCCTTGAAAACACACAGGGGTTAAAAGCAGAGCATTCCCAGGGGAACTTCCTCTTTGGGTCCAGTGGGGGATCAGAGCTGACCTCCCTTGCCCAGCTCCGGCTGGGTGGGGGAAGAGGGTGAGCCATGCGGCCGGCCGGGGCCGAGGTAGGCCAGGCCGGAGCCCTGAGGGACCCTGGGGTGCTTTGGGCAGGCCAGGCCGGAGCCCTGAGGGACCCTAGGGTGCTTTGGGCAGGCCCCCCCCAGAGAGAGAGGAACGGAGACAGTCTGTGCCAGCTCCAAGTGTGATATCTGTGCTGGCACCTCGGGCTGAGGAGGAGAAGGGGGAGGGCAAGGAATGAAGCAGGTGCCCAGCCGCGGTCAGCCAGCTGTGGGAGTTAGATGTTCTGGCAGACAGCGGCTGAGATTTTTAACCCCTTCCTGGACAATGGAAGCCACAGAAGCACTAATCCTCCCTAATCTGAAGAAGAGAGAGAGCTAGATGGAAATGAGCAAGTGGAGAGAAAGTTCGAGTAAGTAAGAAAATGTCAGCAGAGGATGGGAAGCGTCCTGGATGGAGGAGATGATTGGAGTGGCTTTTGGCTGGACTTTTCTCTTGCATAGCCACGGGACAGAGCCTATTTCTTTCTATAATTCAGAGACTGTTTCCGGGGGGAGGCGATGGCTGGGAGCCACGAGGAGTGCAGTGTGTCAGAGGAAGATGTGGAAGGAACAGAGATGGATGAGGAGATCTCTGTTCCTGAGAGCCCCAGGCCCCAGGGGAAAGAATATGGGGGGGACTGCTGTCCCAAATGTGAGACTGTCACTCTTCTGGAACTGGGCCAAGCATCCTTAAAAAAGGACACCCAAGAAGCAGTTTGGATCCATGGTCAGTGGTGAGAGCACTGAACATGGAAGGAAGATTTGCACCCTGGCAGATTTTCCCTGGATGGCTGCCAGGTGTGCCGATGGAAGCGCAGGAGGGTTCGACCGTGCTTCCGGGGGGAGGCCTGTGGTGCGAGAGGGAGACTCCTCTCTCCTGATGAACTGGGAGGTGGTAAAGTGAGAGATGGTACTGGGCAGAGAATTGAGTGTTCGAGGGGTGGTTGCTGGATTGGGAAGGTAAAGCCTTGACTCATGGTGTTGATGGGAGAAGGTGGGGGGGAGGAGAAGGGGTTTTGAAACTTCCATTGTAGACATTGTGTGTATGTGTATGTTTTTTTTCTTTTCTTTTTGTGTTTATAGTATATGTAATAAAGCTTTATTCCTTTACCCCTGAGATGATGGAGCCTGCTTTGCTGTATTTTGGGTCACATCTCACAGTAACCATTCGGGAAAATGTGCTTTCATGGGGGCACTGGCATTGGGCCAGGGTCAACCCATGACACTCAGTGTCACAAAGAGAGACTCTTAACAATTATGTAGTTATGAGAGTTGCTCTGCTGAGCATGGCATGGCTTTTCTCTGGTCCCCTCTTAAGTGGGCTGCAGAGAGGGACTTGGACAGTTATTCTGTGACAATGACATCAATATCATATTAAGGTTATGTGGGCACTGCTTTATTTCTGAGGTCAGCCTCTGTGAGCATGTCATCACCTGGAGTATCATCCATAGAAAAGGCCTTTAATGTGACTCAGACTGCTCCAGGCCTCATGCAGGTTCTGATTTTGCAAGACCTTGACAAATTTGTTATGTCATCTGTTGATATTGTACCTCATCCATGCATAGAAAGAGTCATGGGCCTCCTTTTGGGAACAGGAGGAAACCCAGGCCATGGCCTCCTAAAAATCTCAGTAATGGGGTTAACAAAAGCAGGACTGTGTTCATGGAAAACTGCACAAGCTGTGGAGCAATGTGAGTGGAAGTGAGTTGGCCATGGTAGCTAGCTTAGGCAGCTTTAGATGGAAGAAATCCTTGTTGAGAGATGTGTTGATTAATGCAATAAGGAAGAGACACCATCCTTGTAACCCTGCCTTCCAGGCTGTCTGACAGGACATCAAGGGATAGTGCTTGAGTCTGTTCAGTACATTTTAGCTAAATGATCCTAATTTCTCTGGATCAGCAGCAAGGCTGCTTAATAATACATCATCCTCCTGATCAACTGACCCTCTGTAGTCTTTAGAGACAAGCTTTTCTTCTGCATCATTGACAAGGATGTTAAATAGGAGTGGACAAAAATACATCTCAATAAATGTTGTTCATTTGTAATGACATTTTTAGACCTGTCATCCAGCTTTTAGCCCACTGAATAGGTAGCATGTTAGTTTGGTGTTATTCTGGTGTTTTAATCAGTTTCATGTGATACCAAGTGAAATACACAGTAGAAGTCCTCAGTCTATTACCTATATCAACCAAACCAGTAATCTTATCCAGAAAACAAATCAAGTTAGTTTGACAAGATCTATTTTCATAAACCTGTGTTGACTGGCATTAATTATATTTCCCTCCTTCCATTCTTTATTAATCAAATCCCTTATCAGCTGCTGCACTGTTTTGCCTGGGTTTGATGTCAAGCTGACAGGTCTATAATTACCTGGGTCGTGCCATTTACCCTTTTTAAACAGTGGCACAATATTAGCTCTCCTCCCAGCTCTGGTGCTTCCTCAGTGTTTGGGAAATGAGGAGCCAAAGAACAGCTTCAGTTTCTGTTAAAACTCTTGGAAATAACTTTCCAGGTTGGCTGATGTCTCATTTTTGTGCTTGCTTTTTCATACCTCTATAAGCTGCTATTGCAGTGGAAGGCATGTCATAATCACCCGCTGATTTTGTTTACATCAGTAAATGAAACAAAAGCTCAGTACAGCAATTTGGTGGGTTTTTCTAACTACACCAAAGGGCTCTATATTGAGCATGTCTGCTTTTTCCTTATTGCTATTAGTGGCATTTGTCTCCCTTCTTCTTAAAATCAGTAGTGTAAAGCCATTGTTAGGAGCTTTCTCTTCTGATATAGTTTAAGTCTTCCAGTATGGAAATTTACCTCAAAGCACTTTATGAGCTTCAGGTGAGCAGACTTCCAAAGAATGGAATGGAATGGAATGGAATGGAATGGAATGGAATAGAATAGAATAGAATAGAATAGAATAGAATAGAATAGAATAGAATAGAATAGAATAGAATAGAATAGAATAGAAAAGGTTTGGGTTGAGTTGGAAGGGACCTTAAATATCAGCTAGTACCACACCCATGCCATAGACATAGGGGTGTTGCCTGCTAGATGAGGTTAGTCAAAGCCCCATTTGAGCACTTCTAGGGAAGTGCTCAAATGGGGCTTTGACTAACAGCTTCTCTGGCCAGCCTGTTCTAATGCTTCACCACTTCCAAGTAAAGAAACTCATCCTAACGTCTAACCTAAACCTCCCCTCTTTTAGTTTAAAATATTTTTCCCTTGTACTATTTTCCCATGTAAAAAGTTGCTTACCATTTTTTTTAATAAGAGTCCTTGAAATCCTGAAAGTACTGAAATTATCCACAATTTGGCTAGGTATCTCAGCCTCATGAAGGTCAGCAAGTTTCCAGAGTCCTTCACAGCACACCTGGATGTTGCTGCCATGCCCAGTGTAGTATTGTGTGATTCACACAGAAGAGTCAGAGCAGTCAGGCCTTTGGAGGCTCAGCCCCTCCTGGTTTCATTGTGCATCCTTTCCTTGGGGAAAAACAGTAGTGGTGGGGGTAGTTGGTGTACTTTACTGCTTCCTAACTGACCCAAGGAGCAAATTGGTCTTTCCATGCAGTGTCTGCAGGGTACCCATTGGAAATATATTTATGAGAAAGGAAGGAAGGAAGGAAGGAAGGAAGGAAGGAAGGAAGGAAGGAAGGAAGGATGCAGTAATAGGGTGGAAGAAATTCAGATATTAAAAAGGGGGCAAAGAAATTATCTTGTTGTCTCAATGGTGTGGGTGGCAGATGTGAGAAAACATGGCATGAATCTCTCCTCACATTCCTACTGTTTTGTTGAGGAATATTCAGTTTTGCTGCATTTAAACATTAAAGATGTCTATTGGGAAAAGCAAGGAGAAGATAATGCTTTTTTAGACAAGTTCTTGCTGTAGATTTCCATTTCATGCTAGACTGCATAGCAACCTGTGTGCAGGAAAGGCTGGTGTGAGGGGTGGGAAGGGTGCTGGTATCAGGAAGGGGAGGCAAGTGTTCAGTATGTAATCAGATAAAGAGAGCTGTTTGGCATTAGTGTGTTAGCTTTGTCCAAGCTGCCAGCATCTCCAAAGGGCCAAAGCACACTCTTCATTTGTCACCCCAGCGCACCTTTTGTGTGAATAATTTCCCATTGGTATTACCCAGAGCTTGGAGTCGATAGCTGGACTAGCCTCTTTGCTTGTACTATTATTTCCAGCAAGCTTCATACATCTGCAGTAAATCCAGGAGGATTTGCAAGTGGGCTGAGGAAGTATGAGTGACAGAATGAGCTGATAAGGCCTGAGTCCCACAGAAACAAAAGGCTTCCCATTTTGTCCTGACAGGACAGGCGCTGCCTTGGAATTGATTTGATTTGATTTGATCAAGATTTTGCCAGCTGACCCCAAAAGTTCATGCAAGTGAAGAATTAAGCCCCCAAGCTCTCTCTCACTCTCTAGTAAACCTTCACATCAGCGCCAAGGATGAGAGTATCTGTTGAGAGTTTGGTTGCCTGTTTGTTTTTATAAAGCAGGATCACTGAGGCTTTTCCTGCTGATGCATTTTTGATGGTAAGAGACTGAAAAGTGTCTAATGACCCACAGCTCTGTGGACAGAGCATCTTGAAAGAAACCTTAGTTGCAAAGCCAGGCATCAAGCTACAATGCTTTTGAACTTTAATACACTCTGAAAGGGTAAGACCTAATGAGGTAAAACATAATAACTTTCTGTAAATCCTTCTTGAACTTGTGCCTAACCAGGGAAGCATGAGGTGGGGTAGCATGAATCAGAATGCCTGCCCGATATTATAGAGCCAGACATTTTCAAAAGTCTGCAGAAAGTCTTTAGAGAGTGTAGAAAGGTACAGGTCTACTTCTACTTTGGCAGAAGTGAAGACAAATTATAAAAGGAAAGCATGACTGGAAAGGAAAGGAAAAACTGGTGCTAAAAAATTAAAGCTGTCCAAAAGAGTGGGGTCTTGAGAGAAATGCATTTCTTCCTAACGGATATCATTGTCTGAGCTACAAAATATGGCAATGCGCAAGTTTTGTCAAGGTGCTGGGAAACAGATTGTCTTGCCCATCTTTGGGGCATGTGGGAGGGGAACACACCTTCTTCAGTTCCCTCATGCTTTACTGAGAGTCTTCTCTTACCTGTGCAATCTTTATTGAAGAGATTGTGCTTATATATTTATTCCTCAGGGAGGCTGAGTTTGATGATATACATCTGATTTTTTCCCTTGGCCTTTCCTATTTCATGGCAGAGCTTTGGGAATGGTGGACTGGCTGTCCCTTGCTGTTGCAATGGCATCCACACCCTTATTTGCAAAGACTAGGTAACATTTGTGTAACCTAGCGAGAAGTATCCAAAATATTAGGATTTCTATGTTTATGTGCATGTGTGAAAGAAAGAGTGGGGAGAAGAGTGGAGAAACTAGTTTCAGATCAAAGTCTGAATCTTAAATTTATAAGGTGTATTTCTTTTTAAGGGGGAATAAAGTGAGTTATTTACAATGCCTCATGGATTCCACACCTGGAAGTTACAGGACTGCCTGTTGGGGATGCCTGTAAAATGAGGTGCCCTTTGGACCCCCTTAACCCAGAAAAGAGGTCTCCTCTTTCATAAGAAAGTGTTGCTGTGTGCCTCAATTTACTTTTACTTGTTTAACATGGGAGTACAAACTTTACAGACTCTTGAACCTATTCTGTGCTTTTATCTGCCAGTGGTGGTGTGTTAAATCTATCTCTGCCCATAGTTCATGGCAAACATTGAAAGCCTGTGAAAGTGTTGGACAGCCCCATTTAGAAAACATTTTTGATTGAATGTATTGTCATATTTTTCTTTCAATAAGGTACAAAAAAAGGATTTATTTTGGTTAAAAACATGAAATTTTAAAGTCATTCAAATGCAGATAAGAAAGGAATCCCTTTGCATTTACAAAATGTTGATGGCCTTTAAAAGTCGCTGATTTTTGGAAAGAGAGGTGTGTGCCTGTGCATATACTTTTGACATTCAGTTTATACCTTTTACTCAATATTAGTCTGATCCCTGGTTTCATGTGAAATGATTGGCTCTGAAAAGCAAGGGTGTTGATTCAGAATTATTGCCAGGAGCCTAAAGGTTTGTGTTCCCAGCCCTGATGGGACCTTTTAATGATCTTTTAATGGTCAAGTCCCAACATAAGTTAGTTTCTACTCCAGCAAAGTTTCTTCAGCTTCTTGTAAGCAGTATATTGTTTCTAGAATTTAATTGAGCCCCTGGTTATTCTTTCCCTTGTAGTTTCCTTTCTATGTGTCTATAAACATCTATGATTGCCCAGTCAACAGCATTACTTAATTGGCTGAAGATCCTAATCCAGCTTTCCTGAAAGGAAAAGCATCCTGGACACAGTTGCCAATTATTCCATTATCTCTATTGACAGCCTGGTGTACTTTGATGTCCTTCAAAGCTGTGACACAGATATCCCATGGGAGACCATTGTCTCCAGTTAAAGCACAGCGCTGAAGAGCAGTGATTTCTGTGTCTGCTACCACTGTGTTCACTGGCTTTGGAAATGTTACTTAATCTTTTGGTTTCCCTATCTGTAAAATAGGAAAAAATGTGTTATTCAGGGAAGGTTAAGAGGGTTAATCTGTTGATGTTCATAAAATGTTGCAAGATCTTCTTTATAGTTTTAAGAACAGACAACAAATGTAATAAAAAACTAAATGGAAGTTATGGAGCTGGATAGGAATAGAGGTTGGTACTGATTTCATGATGTGGCTGCCTCGGTTTTTCTCGTGCTTTGAAATGTTTTGAAATGACAAGGCTAAAGTTTCCTGTACAGTTTGACTTTTACCCTCTTTCTTGCATCATGATGTGGCCTTTAAGCATGTAATACAGTAGTATTTTCCATAATTTCCTGGCCTTAAAGTACTTGACTTTTCAATTTTAATATTCTTTTAATAAGAGAAGCTTACTGCAAGTATGAGAGTTTACAAAAGCAAAGTAAGCCACTCTCCCCTCCTCAGGAACGGGGCGTGCTGCCAGAGGTGACGTGGCCTGTGAGCTCTGCACTGCCACAAGATCCCCAGGCAAGTGTCCCCCACGCCTGGGCGTTCCCCTGGGTGTGTCTGGACCCCTCCTGTACTTGCCTGGCCTTTTCTTTCCCTGCCCTTGTTCACACTCACTTGCTGGGTTCTCTTCTCTGCAAACTTACGACTCTTTTCATGGCTCGTGCCCTGTGCACCCTGTGAAGCACTCAGGGGCTCAGAAAGCAGGCATACAGGCACAACTGTGTGCATGGACTAAATGCTACAGGTGGTGGTCAGCTTGGAAACAAAGAGCCAAACTTTTCCTGTTCTTTGCACTAGTAATAAAGCTTGTTTTTCTCTCAAGTGCCTTTTTGAGGTATGATCTTAGAAATATTGGACTAAAAATTATTTTAATACCAATTATTTCTTTTATCTTTGAAGGGATTAAATTCTAGTTTTGCAACTCTCTTTGAAATATTTTGTTAGAATTATTTCTGGTTTCAATTAAAACAACCTTTTTAATTCTCAGCATTGGGTGAAAGTACATTATCCTACCTGTACCTAAGGAACTAATAGCCTTGCTACTGTGTGTCTGCAGAGCTGGAATACTTACCTGCTTTGGAGTCAAGACTTGGGCTTGTCTTGTGCAGGGCCAGGAGTTGGACTCGATGGTCCCTGTGGATCCCATTCAAATCAGGATGTTCTGTGGTTCTATGACTTCACATTTGGTAGGGGGTGACTAGTTAGCCCAGGCTGAAGGGTGCATGCTCTCTCTATCCCATAAATCTCACCTGTTCATGATGCTGTTTCAGTACAGACATGTTCAGATGGATTTATTTAGAGTTTGGCAGCTGTTTTTTTCTTAGGCTCTCCTCCTCTGTGCAAACTGTGTAGCTACAGAGTAAGGTGTGAGCATGACTTTGCATGCAGTCACTGTGAGCCCCCTCCCTGGTAAAGTCAGTGAGAGAAGACAGAGCCCGATGGTGGGAGGGCAGAAGAATGTTCCTGGCTGTAAAGTGCTGAGCAACAGCAGGAAAAATATGGCAGACCCAAACGTGGGTCTGCCCAAGCCCAAAGACCTCTAGCAGCTTTTTAGGGTATATACTATGAGAGGAACAATTTCAGGGGGCCCAGCTCCCCCTGACCTCAGTCTCTGTGACTCCTACTGGGGGCACTGCAAGCAAGCTTATACTGAAAGCTATGGAGCTGTTTTTAAACGGTTCTTTACAGCAGAGAATAATTAATTAAACAGGTGGTTCCATGAGCGGTGCTACTAATGATGGCTGCTTTCCAGGATTTCTCTCTCGTGTGGATTTCCAGGCTGTAACAAAGGTTGAGCTCATGCTGAGGTCTTTCCCTCAATGAGGGAATTAATAGGGCCTCCCTCCCTCCCTCTACTCTGCTGCCTATTTTCATGAAACTTGTAGGTACTTAATTCCTGCCAACCCTCTACACCTCTGTTTCACTCAGTCAAAATTGATCAACGATTTTAAAACTTCCTGGGGATGGGGAGAATAAACAAAGGGGGAGAAACAGATGCATGAGGAACATGGCTGGAGAAAATCCGTTTCCTGAAGTTGAAATTATTGCCCAAGATTAGAATGGAAAACTGCTTTTTGTTTGCCCCTTTGGCCATACTGGAGGAAAAGAATAAGTAAGAGGAGATCAATGGTGCTGGTGAGGCTCTCCATACAGTTTTGGTGTCCATGTCTTAAAAAGCTGCCTGTCTTTTTAGGCGGGAAAAGAATGACTGAAAAATCTTTTAAGGAATAGTAAAATGTTTGACAGAAATACTTAATTTAATTTCCTCTGAGCATAATCTTTACTACAGCATGTAAGTCATTTTACAGGGAGAATATAATACATAATGGGTTCTTTAACTTTACAAAAATGGATTTTGTTGAGATTTAAGACAAATTCAAGTGTCATGCAAGCCAAACACTACTTTTAGAAATAATGAACCATACATCCACATGGGATTCTCCATATTCTGCCAGCTTCAGATGAAAACAGGAAAGTCTTCCTGAAATCTGTGCTTTGGCTAGGTACAAATAATTGCACCAGCTACACAGGAATATCTGACACCCTTTGGCCTTTGTGATTCACTAAAGCAGAGTAGATGGTTTAAGAGCCTAATCTGACCTTAAAATTTACTTAAATAAGTACTGAAGTTTTCTTTCCTGATCCTCCATTTCTGGGAGAGACATGACGCTCCATCTTTCACTTCCTGAAATTGTTAATTGCTTCCTGAATTGTTAATTGCTTCCTGAATTTGGTTAATCACTCAGTTGCAAGGGAAGTTGCAACTTTATGAAATACTTGGGTGAGAAGAAACGTCAAGGTTTTATTACAAGTGAAATAACGATTTTCTTTCATGGTTTGCTGTTTTCCAGAATCACCAGAGGGCGCCAATGCAGATCTTCCCAAAAGTGAAGCTTCCCAGAGGGTTGGAACATCTACGTCTCCCAAGCCCATGTCGGTGTGCAAACAAAAAAAAGGGCAACTTCTGAATTTTTTTTTTTTTTAAATTTTTTTTGTAGTGAAAACAGGTATTAGGTCCTGGGGAAATGCTCAATACTAAGCACAGTACAGATCTTTTCTGGAACCTATGCTGTTAGTACATTGGTTGTCTTTGACTCAAATCTTTCTTAGATGCTGACAGTAAGATAGACATGTGCAAAACCAGTTTGGCCAGCAATTAGTTTTCTCATTCCTTTCAGCATCATAGTTAAGTTTGGAATTAGAAAGAACACCATGTGATAACAACAATCTTAGAGCATCTGTCATTTTTTGCTTGAAATAGAAATCTCTGCTGCTGTTTTGACATGGAAAGCCAAGACGTTTTTGTTGTTTTTATCACACAGATTTGGTTCATCTGGAGTATAGGATAAGAAACAATGGCATTCAGGCATCTTTATTTGTCCTTTTGTACCCTTTAGGACACAGCAATAAACAAACAATGAGCATTCCCTCCCAACAGGAACCTTCCTTGCACATGCCCCAAAACACAACCTGAAGACAAATGTACTCCTTTAAAAGGAAACAAGAGGTTTATGTTGTAAGCTTGTTTAGATACCAGCCAGAATACCACATTGCCACCACATTGTGAATCACTCCTTCTCTCTTAACAGTAAAATAATTTTACTGATAATGATGATGATAATAATTCAGATTTTTTTCTGGTACAATTTTGCAGATTAATATCTCTGTTTTCCAGTTCTCATTCTAAATGAACAAGAAATTGGAAGACCTGAGACCCAACACTTTTACCCCATCAGGTCCCGAATACCCTGGTGATTTCCCTTGATGTGAAAGTAGGGTTTCTTTTTTATGTGATGATGAGGTGATAGAAATAGCAGTCTTGGAACACAGAGCAAGAGGTTAGAAAGGAAATAATAAGTATCAGGAGGAGTTTGAATGCAGAGGTGGTGTAGTTGGTACCATCCACAGAAGTCATGAGCTCAGCCTGTGTTTGTGGCATGACCTGACTTTCCCCTCCAATTTTCTCATCCTACTCCCAGCAGTTTCTCATGCTGTGTTAGGTGGGAGGAAACAAGGCCAGCTTCATGCTTCATCTTCTTGGATGACAGGCCTGGAAACAAGCAAAAAACCTTGAGGATAGGGAATCCCATGTGGTGTTTTTTAATGGTTTAATACATCCTAGTTGATCTCAATAAGAGAGAGAAATAGGGAAAGGTTTGTCTTTTCTGTGGTATAGCTGCTTAATACTGAATGACAAAAGTTTTTTTTGTATACCTGTCTCTTCTGACTGGAATAAACCAAAGAAATTTAATTTCTAGTGGCATCTTTGGGAGAACCTATGGAGGATGCTGCTCTGCAGATCTCGAGTCTGAAGAGGTTCTTTTCTTTAACATTTAAAACAAATAACAAGTCCTCGCCACACTCCCAGACTACTGCCTGACCAGGATGAAGCTCTTATGCTTTATACATGTTAAACATCTCCTATTCATGGCTAAATTTGACTTTCTGCCCTGGGCCAGGTGAAAAGACATTTCCAAATAAGAAAGGGTAAAAAAAAGAAAACCCACAACAAAACCAACCGAAACACAAGAAGCAAACCGTAAAGTGAAATTTCTTCAAGAAGAGATGTCTGTGGCCAGTGTTGTTGTGCATCTAAAAAAATAGTTCTCTTTATGGCAATTCACAGAAAATTTTAAGGAAAAGCGGGGAAAGGAGTTCTTTTATGGGCTATTTTATCCTTTTTTTGTCTGCTCTTGCAGTCGACTTTTTGGCAAAATACTGCATCTTCAGCCAGGAGAAGTTGGCGATGCACAAAAGGGCTTTTGAAGCAGTAAGTGTAAATTCAGACTTCCTTTCTTTTCCTTTCTTCTTTTTTTTCCCCCTCTCCCTCTCCTCCTGTGTCTGTAGACAGCTAAGCAGAAATAATAAGCACCATTGCTTGCAGTACACGTCCCATGAATTACGCTGACATCAAATGTAACTTTAGAATGGAGGCACGCTTTATTCTTTTTGACGAACTGTTCCCCTATCCATTCTTTATTTACATGTCGTGAGCCTAAGCGCTGCACAGCCAGTCAGAACACACACACAAGAGGGGGGAGAAAAAAGGAGGCCATTAAACAAATTAAAAGGGATGGGGATGACTAATACAGTACTCTTGGAATCTGCAATTTGATTAGTCTGAGTTTAATACACAAAAGCAGCGCCGAAGCAGGAGGGGAGTCGAAGTGCTCTTTAATAACCTTCTACAATTAAATTATGGTGATGAATTTAACTATTCTGTGCTTCTAAAGGGGTCTTATTATCTGATTGACTCTGAAAGAAAGTCAGTATTTAACCAGGGTTCTTGAGTCCAGCTATTGGAAGTCATACAGTAGTTTTATGCATTAACAACTATTTTTTTTGTTGTTGCGTGCCTCTTCCCATTTGAATTCATCTGTGATTTGAGAAAGATGGCTCTAAGGGTTATTCCCACTGCTTTTGATAGGAGTGCATTCTGCCCTCTTACCGTACTGCCCAGAGAGTTAACATGAAAATTGTGTAGTTGGATTTGTCTCATGTTTTGTATTTTTGCTTGTAATTTTTAATTTTCACGTATAATATTAGACTACTTCCCTCTGCTGGTGTTCTCCATTGTCTAACAATGCATCATTCAAATGTAGACTCTGTGTAAAGCATGCAGGGATCTTTGAAACAGACTTTGGCCATTAAATGGCAGGAATGTCATTCCAGAGTTTATCCTGACTTGTGGTTTTCTCCCTGTCCTTTCCCTTACATGCTTTTTCATATGCTGAAGGTGAAGATGTTGCCTGTAAAAAAATATTTAAGTAGAGAGAGGAATTGAATGCATTCCTTAAAACGATGTATTTCTTTTTTCTAGTAAGTATATATCTTGTGGCTCTTTGATCTTTGACAGAGAGAGAGAAAGAAAGGGACAGAGAATTCATGATTAGCCTGATGGTAAAATCAGAGAGCTGATTTTATTCAAAGTAGAGGGATATGATGGATGCAGAATCTAAATTTTCCAGCTTTTACTTTGATGGCCAAAATGCTGGAGCTACTTTGTAAATTTTGATCTGAATATTTGGAGAGGATCTAGGCTGAGGGGATGAAAAGAGAGAATTATGCAGAGTACTGACTATTCAGCTAGGGCCTTATTCTGATACTTATTTTCATGCTAAGTTGTATCTTTCTCTGCCAGTAGTTTCACTGAAAAAGAAAAAAAAAAGAAAAGGAAAAAGAGAAAGATACTATTTCTGGTGCTAAAATGCTGTGCTATTTGAATGAGGGTGCTATATCCAGCACTCATTTTGTTCATGCCCCGAGTGCCCGAGCAGGGCTCGGTGCCTCTGCTCCATCCTTCGCAGCTGATGGCTCTGGAATGGCCCCTGGGGCGGCTGAAGGGCAGCTCTGCCCCACTGCCTGCCCCACACCGACTGTGGGGCCGGGCTCCTGGCTCTTCATTCAGCCCTTGTGCAGCTGCTGGCTCCAATGAATGAGGCCAGAGTGGAATTGAGAGCTCTGCTGCTGCCCAGAGGAGGGAAGCTCTCCCCCTCCCGCCCCATGTTCGCCACAGTGTCCCCTGCTCCTTTGCAGGTGAGAAACAGGGGGTCCAAGGGGCTGCTTGCCCTCCTTTTGCAGCATTTTGCAGGCTGTTACACAAAAAGGTAGGAGAACAAAGTGTGGTGGTTCACAGCTATGGGATAGCTTGTCATGAGTAGCAAAGGAGCAGCTCATGCTGAGGAGAACACTGCTTAAGCCAGCAGTGGGAGAGAAGTGCAGGCTGCATCTCTGGCATCCCAGTTCTGGGTGCCCTGAATGTCTTAGAGGGGCTTGAAAATTGCTCTAGTTTTTGTTAGCTGCCCCCAGGAAATGTGAAAGCATCTGAAGGTGGTCGCTACAGCAAAGGAGAGACAAGGTTGTATCTCTTCCTTCCTGACAGAACTGCCCACACACCCTGGGGAGAGCACGTGGGTGCCTGTGCTGTGCTGCTGGCAGGACAATTCCCTGCATCCCCTAGGCCAGGGGAGCTTGTGCACCCTGAGGCTCCTCAGGTCCCACTGGACACTGCAGGTCTCAGCATAGTGAGTCTGTGTGCTCAGGTGCCCCCTCCTTGCTCTGCTCTCAGTTCGTGAGCTGCTAACTGTTTTGTTTTAGGGCATGTTTCTGGACACTGATGATCTCTACACCTCTGTTAATATGGATGGAGCTGTGGACAGCTTATGTGCATTTAGAGGCTCTATAATTTTTAGGCATGTTTTTTACTCACAATCTATCTTTACCTCTGTGGAGGGTCAATTAAGACCAAGTATTTTAGACCAAGGGCACTGGAGAAAAATTGTATTAATGTTTTGATATTGCAGTTTCTTCTTTTGTCTCAAGAGTAAAATCCTTCTTCTTGCTTATTAAATCATTGCAGAAACTTCCTTGTGAGCCAATGATGACAGGCAAACATGATGTCAGTTTTTAACAAGATGCCAGGCAGAGGTTTAAGAGAGCTGATTTTTATCAGAAGCTTTTATACTACTTGAGTAATAAAAAAATACATTGTGAGTAACCTCCATGGCTCATGCATGGTAAAAAGGGCAGCACACTGCATGAAACCTGGGGATGCTGGGCTGAGGAGTGCTTCCTTTTAAGAAGACTGTGCTCCCAAATTAACTTGTTCCTATGCTAAGCATAGCAGAAACAGTGCTGCTGCTAAGCAGAACAATTGCTTTCCCTTTGTAGTCTGCCTGCTGGTTTGTCCAGGCCTGCTTTGTGCTCAGCCTTGGCTGGGTCTGGGACGGTGGTTCAGTAACTGTGAAGCTCTGTGTTTAGATCCTAGCCAAATCAGTGACACACAAAATCAGGGCAGGCAGTGAATCCCCAATGTGCCAGGTTTAGGAAATCAGCGCTCTGCGTAGATGAGCCAATATCCTGTATTTATTTTGCTGTTTTCTGTACCCATTTCTCTTGCGTCTGGGTATTTAATACATATTTCCAACCAGCAACACACCAGACTTAAATTAAATTCCCTGCTATGAATATCAAAAAACAGGCCCTTCCTTCTCTGTGCTGTTCCAGCTTGCAGCAGTCACCAAGTACAAGACCACACTCCCCCCAAGCCTCCTCCCTCTCTCCTCTCTCCCTCCCTCCCTCCCTCCAAGCAATTTTAAACTGCTTGACTGAATGCAGTATTTGAATGAGGATTTCATATATGGGCTCAGGCTTTCTCTTTAGCTCACTGTGAGAGAACAGTGCAGAGAAAAGGGTCCATTGCAGTGGGCACACTGACTGTAATTAAGTTCAGTATTCACCAGGTAAAACACCAAGGAATTAATCAGGCAAATCAGGCACACCTACAGTGAGCATGGTAGCACTAATACTAAAAAAAATAGATTAATTGTTTAAAACAAGGGGGAATTTACTAAAAAGATAAATGGGGACTTCTATCTCCTTCACCTTAGCCAGCTGTGGTGGAGTCACAATGCCAGGAATATGCAGTGTAGAGAAGGAAACAGGGCACAAAGGTTGTAGGGAAAAGACAAGTGAGAAAAAATAAGTTTGGCTTCCTCAGGTATCTCCCATTCCCCAGTCTGCTGCCAGCCCCAGGGATGTGCTGAGCATTGCTGTGTTCATTGCACAAAAAAGAGCTTGGATTGGCCCTTGCTCTCTCTGGCATATAATCTCTTCTGTGAGCTGCTCAAGCTCCATCTAAAAGCTGTCATTCCTGCTCCCTCTGCACAAGGTTAGCAGGCCTTCCAACATGCAGGCTGCTTTGGTGTAAGAAATCTGTGTCTAATTTCCAAAAGACATTTGTTTTCATGCTAACACTGCCAGCTTTTTTAGCTTGCTCCTTTTTCTCCCTGCTTACCTTGGAGATATTTAGTGAGGCATTTGTGCTCCAGCTGAGCTGTGGTATTGTCAGGCTGACCAAAGCAGGCCCTGTCAGTCTCCCTTGTGCTCCTCTCATCACCCTGAACCTGCTCCAGGTTGACTCTCTCCTCCTGCATCTGGGCACAGCAAGGTCAGGAGAGTTGGGGATCAAGGGTGAGGCAGGGCAGCAGGATGGGCAGGGCAGTGGGCTCCCAGCCCCACAGCACTGAAGAGAGGAGAGCAGGGCACATCCACTGGCAGTTCAAGAAAATATTTGCTGTGTTTGCAATGGGTTACCAACCAAAGAAAATCAAGAAGAGATCTGAGATAAGATAATGTTGGGTCTGCTTCTGATATCAAAGATATGTTCTATTGAAAAAGATTTTTGTGGAGGAAAAATGTACCTCCCAAACCTTGTGAATCCCATCTCCATTGTGCCATCTGACTGAGGAAAATGCTGGCTTTCCAAAGGGACAGGATTCACGGCTGAAATTGTCAGCTCCCAGAGCACCAGGGTCAAATGCAGCCCAATGGCTCCAGACACATCCAGAGCAATGAGGCAGGTCTGAGGTCAAGCCAAGAAGTCAGACCACAGGTCAGGGTCAACAGTGTCGCTCATGTGGGGTCCAAGGGCAAGTGTGGGAGCTCAAACACAGCTCCTGAGCTCCTGCTCGAGGCCCCAGTGAGGCTCCATGCCGTCCAGTCAGCCAGCGGTGCCACGTCAGGGCTGACCCTGCACCCAGCCCAGGGGCAGGGGAGCAGCAGCAGAGCCTTTTGGGGGGATCAGAGAGGGCTCTCTGGCAGTATGGAAGGGCACAAGTAGACCTCCAGCCATCAGCACAGAAATTCTTTCCACTGCTACTTACTGGTAATTCTCTACTGGAAATCTACTCCACAGACCTTACATCACATTTCTCACATCTGCATCATCATTCTAGCTCAAATTTGTCTCTTGTTTGGCCAATCTCACATGAACTTCCATCTCCTCTGTCATTTGTCACATCCCTGTCTAACAGCAGAAAATCCTGTTCTTAATCCTGAGCTATGAGCCTTCAGACACTGACCTGAGCTTTGCCCCTTCAGTCCTCCCTAGCTTCCAATTCTATGAGACTCTGATTCTTCTCTTTTTGAAACTTTTCCTAATTGAACAACTTTTTCTCCTGCTAGGTAATTGCTCACCTGAGCTTAGTGCTTCTGGTCAGGAAGAGGAATGATTCTTTCATCCTGTGAATATTACTGAATTCGATAAATCTGTGACGTCTGACTATGACACAGAGGTCCTTCTTCTGTTTTTCTCTATTTCATTCCATGCCCTTCTTTTGTCTTGTTTACTAAACCTATTCATTCCATGCCCTTCTTTTGTCTTGTTTACTAAACCTATCATTTTAAATATGGAATGGTTATAATTGCAGGAGTCACTTTCAATTTAGAATATTGAGTCTGGAATTGCATTTAGATTTTGATTTGTGTAATTTGGGCTGTGTTTTTCAGAATGTGTGATGATTAGTGAGAGTTCTCTGTCTTGCATCATGGTGAGGACACTTTATTGGGTTGTGCTTTGCATAATGAAGGTGGTTTTTTGCCCTGATGCAGAAGTGGAACACCTTCTGTAGATCTGCAAAACAATCACAAATGGGTATAAGAAAATAAGTTTTTCTTTCAAGAAAACAGGGTTGGTCCTAAACTTTCGGTTGTTGATGGCATGGATCATTGCTATGGAAGATTTCCACTTGGCAGGTTGGAAGTGTTAAATCCAATGGAGTTCTTAAGGTGTGAATATTTGCTTCCATGTTTCTGATCCTTTGAAAGCTTTGGGTGGGATGAAGTTGGACAATGAATTATTTTTTCAGGTAAGGTGCCACTGTAGATCTGCTGGAACCTTCTGTTTATTGGGAGCTCATGGAAGTAGAAATACCTGGTTTCTTAGGATAAATTTTTGTGCAACCTGACAAAATTTATGCTGTTGTATATCACATAAATTGTGAAAGATGTGTATTTGTGTGTGTGTCTAAAAGAGAGAGAAGTTGTATACATAAAACTAAAACCAGCAATACATCAACACTTCACCTTCCCCTGCCCCCAGCACTACCAACCCACAACATGCTCACCAGATTTTTGGAACAGAAGGCTCCATTTCAAGATGTTTGAATGTTAGGAGTTGGCAAGCTGATCCTAGTGGTGTCCTAAGTCCACTTTACCCTCTTTCCACAATCTTTTGCAGAAAAAACAGTATTTTCCAAGACAGTGAAAGGTGGTTTAGTGACTGGATAGGAGGAAGGCACTATGTTTTCTAGTCTCTTGGTTACATCAGTTTCCACATTGACAACTGAGCTTGCTCAAGCACACTTCCAAACAACCAGAGCTTTGTGGCAGAGTGTAAAAAAAGCCTTAGTCCTTAATTTGCTGCCAGGCCCAGGCCATCTGTGTGCAAATGACCCTGTGGTGCTGCCAGTGTCAGTAAGACCTGTGTCACCCTGTGGTCTGAGGGCTGTTTGCACAAATTTGTCTAGCTGCAGAGGGCATTTCTGCACAGTTTGCTTTTCTTTCAAAGCATCTAAGAGGAATGTCCTTGTGTTAATGATGAAAGCTCCCCCCTTCTTTGGAGCCCTGCCTTGTTCACTGTATGTCTGGCAGGTACATGGAGAGCAGGCAGTGTCCCTTGGGGCACTGAGTGGACCCCCAGGAAACTTCTGGTGTAGGGTACTCCTGCTTTGCTTGCCTTTAGTTCTGCTGAATGGAAAGCTCTGGAGAAATTTGGCTTCTCACCTTTTTAAGGTGAAAACTTACTGGAGCATAGGGTCACTGATGCTGTGCATCAGAGCTGTACATCAGACGGGCTGTGTAACATGTGCTTTCTGCTGTTGCTCAACTCTTATTACATAGTGAATTCATTAGTGGAGGATAGGGATATAAATGTTTAGTGAGAACCTGAGGTCATTACCTATGAGTAATTAGGGCATCTTTTCCTTTCTGCTGTACCTTCTGTGTTGAAATTTTGTGAGATGCACTGGTATTAGCCATCAAATTATTTATCGACTTGAACAGAAAGAGATGCTGGCTGTGTATGCAAGTTCTCAAGTGAATGGATGATGGATGTGATATGGTGGGATGTGACAGCTTCTTCATTGTTGAGGTTCTGTACTGAGCCAAAAGTGAAAACTGCTAACTGCTGCCTGGAAAGATGCTGAATGGGAGCAGAGATCAATAGTCCAGTTAGCCTGCCAAAACTCCCCAAGATACAAATTCTCAGTTTGCTTGATAGCAGAACAGCTCTTTGCTGCTTGCATATATGACTTTTTTTTTTTTTTTTCCCTCATATATTACATTATTCTGCACCCAAATTAAACTGAACTTTAGTAATCAGAAATACTCTTCAAAACAGGAAGTCAACTCCGTGACATTTACTTCTTGGTCACCTTTAAAACTGAAAATAGATCCTTAGCATATATAAGTAAAATGGAATGGGGGTGACTTTGCTCTGGGTGGGATCTTGAAAATCCTTTCCATGTCCTGACATTCTCATGTGTGAAGAGTCACGTGTTGCTGGAGATGGGTATCCCTGCTCAATCCTGCTGCAAATCACTGTTCCCCAGTGATTCTCCCCTGATGCCTTGACACATCTGTACTCTGACATGCCTGATGCTGCTTATTCTGTTTGTAAAAAACAAATGAAAAAACTCTTTGTTGCTAAGCTACCAACCTTTGCAAGATAAACTTTAACCAAAGGTTGCAACCTGCTGCTTAGCAAAGCTCTGGTTTTGAAACTCCATCACCTCAACACTTTCTTCCAGCTCCCTCTGAACATTTCCCTCTGAAAATATCTGTCACTGCCTGAACAAGACTGTTCACCCTACTGGCAAGGCCACAGGCTGCCTTTGGGGCTGCCTGCTGACAGTGGGCTGCAGAGCAGGCAGCACGGAGTGCTGATGGTGCACAGTGGTCACCTCCCTCCCTCCTGCCTCTCTTCTTGCTGCCTTTCACTCCCCTTGGAGGGGAGGCACAAAAGGAAACTCCACTTTTCAGGACTGCTCCGTTTGCATCAGGCTGAAATGTGTTTTCAACTGAACAATCACTTTCTGTGCAGACAGTGACAGCTCAATTGGTCCAGGGAGGGGGGTGGGAGGGTTTCTGAGGTTTTCTTTCACTTCTTGTAGTGTTAGACCATGTCAAATGAGGCTGTTGAAACAACACCCGGTTTGTTTGTCTTGTGTCCTGGTCTGGGGTGTGAAATATTAGGACAGCAGCAAAGGGTTTGCATCTCTCCATAGCTGGAGAACACCTCCCACACAGCTTCTGCCCCTTTCCTCATTCAGTAGGGACCTGAAGAGCACCTTTCTCTTGACAAAAGCTCCCCTGGGTGCCAGGTTTGGTCTTGGACTCTGTCTTGAGCATCTGAACAGATCAAAGGCATACTTAAAGAGCTTGGCTAAGCTCTCACCCTTACTTGGGATGGAAAGTTGATTGAAGCAGGATGCTCAAGTTTCAGGTTGTGCCTGATGCTGCTTTTTCACTTGATTCTTCCTTTCAATGTGTCATTTCTATATGTGCTATTCATATGTGCTATTTCTTCATTATCATCTTGATGGAACTGCAAGTATAAACCAGTGCAGCTGGTGAATTTGAGGGCAGGGGAGGGATTCCTCAACCTTGTGGTTATAAATATGGAATGCCTCATTATTTGCTCTCTCTGCCAATAAAACAAAAACTATTCTCTTTTTGCCTGCATTACAATTTCAGTTTTTATGTCCTTTTCCTAGAAAATGCATTCCTGGTTTGTAATCAAGACCTACTTTAGCATGGAGTAGGTATTGTTTGGGTTTTTTTAAATTGCCATTGCTAATTATTTTTGGAGGCACTAGGCATCATCAGAGGCTGATAAAAGTCTCTAAGAGATCAGTCCTCCCACTATTTAAGCTCTTCTCCAGAAAAGTCTTTCTGTCTATCACTACAATGAGAAAGAATTGCTCTCACTTCTGCTCTAACTTCTGGAGAAAGTAAACAGAAGATTGAAAACAAACTTTTAAGAGAGCTCACAATCCTACACCCTGTGCCACATGGAGTGTTGAATCTGAAGAGGGAATATTTTATAATGTTTATAATGATCCTTTGAGGAACATATATTTTCAGTAGGTCAGTCTGACAATACTGGTAAGACTTCAAGGATAATAAGAAAACAATATGACTAGATTTTCTCCACTGATCACATTTACTTACCTTAATCCATGTAAACCTCAAAGTGGATGTGTAAGGATCTATGGTCTAGAGGGAGCCAACCCAGCTGGGTGTGAGGCAAAGCAGGCCCAGACACAGCTGCTGTGTTAGAAGGTGCTCTGTGGAGGATGATGTGTGTGGATTCAGCAGCAGCACTGCCCTGACTGTGGATAAGTTGTTCCCAAACCCATGCCAGTTGTTGTGGACTGTGGAGCACTGAAACACGTGGGTATTGCTGTTCAGGGCTCCATCAGCTGTAGAATCTCTGCACTGACCTCCAGTTTATGATGCAGACATGACCATCATCTGCCATGTGACTTGGATCTTTCAAATCTAGTAAATGTGCCATAGATTATGGTAAGGACTTTTCCACTCAAAAGCTGGGTGCTCCTTATAATTAGCCAGGTAAGCACTGAAGCTCCATGAGAGACAGCTGGGGTGAAAAAAAAAAAAAGGTAATGGTCTTGTATGTGAATGACTTTTAAGTACAAAGGGTTGTTTTGAGTAAAAGAAGCTATAAATCACATCAATTCTTGCCTGTTCAAAATTTTTCTGCTCTATGTCCCCTCCAGAAAATCATAAAGCCATTTAGATTGTGCAGTACCTGTAAATATCTGGTGTATCATCTCACTGAGAAAAATAATGAATATTAGTATCTCTGTAGAAAGACTGTAGTGTATCTAAGCTCGGTATAATGGAAGGCCATAGACAGATGTAAAATCCATCCTTTCATTCAGAATTTCTGTATATTCATAAAATTTTTGAATTTTCAAAATTATTCTTCTTCTACTACTACAACTGCTGTTATATTATGTATTGAGAAATGACTAATTGGTGAAGAAGATGGTGTGGAGCCAAAAGAAGCTAAACTACTGTGCTTTTGTGTTCAGTGAAGGGAAAGAGTAAGAGGTTTTGAGGGTTTCCCTCAACTTGAAAAATGAAAGCAGAGCTTAACTATGCATTGTAAAAGCCACACTCTGAGACACTGGAGCTCTGCCCAGAGGGGACTGTCTAATTTTCTGAAAACTAATATTGTGAGTGTTCTTTCAGGAGGATGCTGATGAGATGGGTACTTGAACCTCTAGAAGGTTTTGATGGCCTTGAAAGAAGTTGCCTATTTATTGACTTACAGTGCATGTAAAGTCAACAGACCCATGCATGGAAAAGTGTGAGAAGGGTGGCAAACATTTCCAGTATCCATACCTTCATTGTTTGTAGTGATATTTGGTTGGTCAACACTCCCCTTACAAAAAGAAAGCAGCACTGGCATATGTGTGAGGTATTTTTTTTGTTAAAAATTCTATGCACAACCTACTAATAACTTAAATAACACACGCTCCTTTTCTGTCAGTTTTTGGAAATAAGAGTAGTGTTCAAGGTCTAAAAGGACTGGAGAGAAGTCAGAGGTCTGAAGGAAGGGGAAGGTTAGAGGCCAGCAGTGGAAATGGGGTGTATGCCTTCATTTTTAAACAGGTAATTTTGGCCAGGTAGTTGGGATAGAACAAGAACATAACACTAAGTGTACAACCTACTCATGCTACTCAATGTCTTTGCATGGATTTTTTTCTTTTTTCAATTGTTAGCTTCATTTTGAAAAGTGGCAGAGGATTTGGGATCTGTCCCATTTTGGTCAGCCAACTTGGCATAATGTAGAGGAGTCTAAATATAGCTGTAGGAGATGTTGCTCATTAGGCAACTCAAACCACTAGACAAGATAAAAATATGTCAAATACTCTGTGGATTTAATTTCAGATTGAGCTAGTCTCCCTGTATAGAAACTCCGCTTCTGTGGTAGTTGCTTTTATTTACTTCCTACAACACAACAGTGTTTGATTTTATCTTAATGTTTTGTATGTGCTCAAGTATTAGGAAATTTTCCAAGTGTCATGGTAGTGCTTGGAAGTTTTTCATGTCCAGCATTTAAACATTTATTTGGCTCTTCAAATGATGCTGGTTTGTAGCTGATGCACATCAGTGGAGCTGTGCCAGCTTCCTCCAGCTGAGACTTTGGCCCTTCAGTGCTGGCCTTTTTGCAGTTCTCTTATCACGATCCTGTTTGAACCATCCAGACATACAGCACAAACTCTGTTAATGCAGAAGAACGGTACTGGGAAATACAGAAAAAGAAGTATAAAAACCTCCGTGATTTAATCCAAACCTTACAAAGGCGTTGTTTCTTTAGGCACTTTCTTTGAAAAGACTACCATTTCAAACAAAACAGAAGGAAATTAGTAGGAAGTGATTATGGAGACAGGAAATCTCAAAGCCATGAAACTGTAAATAAAGTGTTATTTGTACTACTGTACTTGGTGCCCTGCTTTGCATTCCCAGCACGAAATGTTAGACAAGGCTTTAGCACTAGAGCAGGGACCAACTTATTTGGATGTTAAAAAAAAAAACAAACCAACAAAAGAAGTAAAAAGTCCAACCACATATTTCATATGATTAAAAGTAGAAAGTCTTTTGGACAATTATTTGTATGGAATTCTTCTGGACAGATTTTTATCTGAAACTTGAAGCCCCGCAGCCGGTCTCCATCACAATTTGTTCCTCTGAGCAAAGGATGTGACTTGTTTAGACATCAAACACGTATCAAGTGGCTCAATGTTAGTATTCTGAAGCATCGGCTCTAAGGCAGGCGCCAGTGCTAACATCATTACACAACTCATGTGGCACTATGATAATCCAGTTCAGCACTGCCTGCATTTATTGTTTATTTTTATCAGACCTATAAAAGCTCATCTTTTCCATCTGTCAGCATTATCTTATGTGATCCATTAATACAGCTAGGAGGGATGCATTACACTATGCACTTGCACATCAGTTAATGAACCACCTTAACCTATAGTAACAACAGTGAGTGAATGAACACAGATTTTAATTGCTTCCATTATGATGTGTTTGCTTTGGGAGTGGTTACTGTCATGGGAAAAGTTCGCCAGCAAAGTTATCCCTGCATCCTTAGTTGTTTGTATATGTGCATCCAGAAAATATCCCTTTCCTCCCCCTTCCTCAACTGCTATGTTTTGTGTTTTCTGTTGTAGTTTAAAAATTTTTTGCTCAAAGGGATAGAAAAGCAAAGCACTTGAGCAAGAGAGCACATACAATTCCAGTGTGGTCTGAGGAAAAGCTTTGAAGCACATAAACTTTACAGGAGTGAAGATCATGATTTTTTATGTCGTGAGAGGCTTCTGAGTCCTGTGGACAGGAACTAGTCCCTGAAAGACAGAGGGTTGACAGAACCAAAACCCAAAGGCTGCTTGTTGCTTCCCATTTCTCTTCAAGCAGAAACACTTTCCTGAAACTGCCATAAGACTTCTGATTCTCAGTGGTTTTTCATGTCAAGAGAGTCTGGGGTTAAAATTTGAATGTTGATGTAGAAGGGACATCCATTTGGAGGATGCTCCAAGGAGTCTGGTGGTGAGACCTTCAGTGTGCTTAGTCTGGCACATCCCCATATGACAAGGAAACTTAGAAGACACCAGCATTATGATTATTGCTGGTAGAGTAAGCTCTGCAAGCTTTTAGCCAGAGCAGTGAGGATAAGAACTGGACAGAGCAGACTAAAAGTCAGCTCATGTTAGGAGAGTTTAAATGCAGCTAGGTGGCTCACCCAACCAGTATTACTGCTGGTACCCTTTCAGTGGCTGCAGAGGCAGTTAAATGGATATTGTCTCCTGAGAACATTTTGAACCTGATATAGTCAGTCTTTTTGAAAATGTGGACACAAAGCAAGACAAATATGATGTGGCTGAGCCCTACTTGCAAGTCACCACCATTCTGATGCCTTAAAATCAGCAAACACCTCCTTTGCAAAGGGATGGGGAAAGGAGGAAAGGAAAGGAGAGGAATGAAAATATTACACTTGCTTCCGTGTGGTACAGTAACAGTGTGTTGTATAACACAGAGACAAATAATATTTGTGGTGGTCTTCTTTACTGATTTAGAGGATGTTCTTAAATTGTCTTCAGTGTCTGCTTGTGTATGGCAATGCCTAAATTACAGCTGTAATTTTTCGTGGCCTCCTTCAACTTTCCTGCCCTAAAGTATTTTTTCCCCACCAATCTGGTGTCCTTGTCAACTTCTTTGGAGAAAGCATTGATATTTTGGGGGGATTGTTTTGCTGGCTGTGCTAATCAGGTTTGTCTCTGCTTCCATCAGGGCTTTTTATCCAGCCTTTCCCCCTTCCCCCTGCCTCCCTCCCTTCCAAGCAAGGCAGCAATCTGTTCTTTTTAAACCCTTCATCATCTTTGCTCTCTCCATCTCAGTTTCCCCAGATTTTAGAGATTGTTGACTATTATGTAACAGATGGCCTGACAGACCTCCGACTCTTTGCGGTGATGGCTAGCTTGGCGCAGAAAATAGCAGCACTGGAGTAAGCATTCAGCAGCATAGACGCTCATGAATTTTAACTCCTCAGTGACAAAGGAATTCAAGGGGGTAAGAGCCAATCTATCAGTAGCCAAAGTAATTAGAAGACTTAGATGGCTCTCTAGTGCAGAGTATCCCTTCTCTGCTATGGGCTGTTCATAGTAGATTAGGATAGTCTATGTCCCATTGATCTCTAAACCATAACTATGCTTCAAAACAATGGGACAGCTTAATCCAGAAATTGAGACATTCGAGCAAGCATCAGTGAGGGCTGTTCTTTTGGCTTGTAATGAAATGTACTTTGCAGCATCAAGCAGGGACAATGTATATTGAGCAGAGTTGCACTTTGATTTTTGTTTCTATTGCATTCCTGGTGAACAGGGGAAATCACTTGCACTAAATGACCAATATTTTGTCTCTAGACATTTAATACTTGAGGAATTAGTTTTCTTGCCCTCTTTACATCTTCTATTTTCTTTGTTCTTTGTCATTCTTGCTTCTGTATGTAAGAGTATTAAAAGAGTCCTTGTAAGTGACCAGAGTTCTGGCACCCTCATATAGCTTTTTGTCATTTCTAGGAAGTTTCTGAATATATCATTCCCTTTCCCAGAAGTCTAGCTGCTTGCCTTTCAGAAACATTTCTGTGTCCGACCAGTCAATGGAAGCTTTTTCTTAAAGTAGGGGAAATGGGGAGAAAAGACAGTCAGTTCAGAAGAGCAAAGAGCATCTTTAAAGCAGATCTGTCAGGTATTCAAACCAGAGCTGGTTTATAGTACTTTTAAGATTAGACTAAATAAAAATAACTGGGTTAAGTTACTTCAGAGGTACAAGAGTGAAACTACTTTAGAAAAGTAGAGATGAGGTCAAATGAGCCTCCATGGAACTGAAAATAAAGGTAGTCAGTTGTGACTATGCTCTCTCTGTCCCTCTGAGCAATCTGGCAATGTACAGCTGAGGTAGGTGCTGTGTGTCTCCCACAGCTGGGTAACCAGCTCCACTGTGGCACGTCCAGAGGTACTGGGTCCTCACACTCACGTTCACAGCAGGGACTCCAGGACTTCTTTTACCCAGAAATGTTTGAATTACCTTGAATAACCTTAATTTTCAGTAGGAACCTTACTATTTTCAGCAGAGGGGAAAATCCAGGAATGGTAAGCCGACAAATGTTGCCCATTTTCTCTCTTAGATGTGCTCTGACACCTCTAGAGATGAGGAATGGGCTTTCCTTACAAGCTCCTGTAGTTTGGGAGTACTTGTCCCATTGGAAGTCAGTAGTGGCTGTTGGAATCCTGGATGCTGAGAATTTTAAAATTTCTGTGCTTAAAGGCACAGACCCACAAGAGAACACTGCATTTGACCTGAGGCTGTGGAGAAGACTTCAAAAATTGATTAATAGTACTGGGATTACGGGTGTGTAGCTGGTTAGAAGTGCGTAATATCACAGGGTGGAAAACTTAGAGTTTGGGGTTTTAGAATATAGAAATAAATATGAAGCAAGATGCAGGTTTTAGGGCAGAGGCAGGTAGTTCTTTACTTTCTTCTTCCTTCTTCTTCATGGGTTTGGGTGATGTTTTGTAATTGGACAGAAAAGTCCGCATTGCGGGCTTTGAGGGATCAGTTATTGGGTTAAAAGGGAAAATGATCTAGGTGTCATTTCTTAATTGGATGGTTTAGTCTTAAAAGACCTTGTAACAAGAGATAGTTAGCCTTTTTGTGCCTTGCTAATGAAAGGGTGCTGAGCACATGGTTGTAAGACTGTTTCACTGATAAGAAATAATAAACACCTGAGTTGGAACATGAACTACCATCTCAGGTGCCTTCAATCCCGACCACCAGAAACTGATAAGGGGCAAAGTTTAATTCCAGCCCACAGAGACTGCAAATAGCAGTTACATTATATATCACTCAGCAAGATGTGTGCTCAGTCACAGTTTGCATTGGATCCTAATCCAGAGATAGTCCTCAGCCCCAAACACTGGTAAATGGTGTAGACTACATTGTTGGGACAAAATTCTCTTTGAAGGGCTTGGTTACCCCTTTTCCACTGCCCCTACCCATGTGCAGATGCACACACGCAGACACACCCCTCTTCCCTCAGCACATCTCCTGCCTCGAGTAAGTGCTGTAATACAGGGAGGCCCAAGAGACCTTCCACTGCGCCTTTGGGACACAGAAAATCATGCCCCTCCATGCCAAATCTCTGGCTCTGTGCAAGTGCTGAGTTTCCCAAGGATGGTGTATTGAGGGAAGGATGCACATAGAGGTCAGCCAGAGGCTCCAAACTCAGCAAGAGGTAACGATCTGCCTAAATTATATGAGCTCTAGTAATGTCATTTAGCAGCAATAAGTCTCTGTTTTAATGACAGTGACACTGTCCCAAATGGCCATTTTAATAAGGTTTAGAGATTCTGGACACAGATCTTTCCTGCTTTTCCAGGCCATAATAACTAGTTAGTTGTGTATAAGGTCAAACAACAATATTTGGTCAGCAAAGTCTTCATTTTACAAAACAGCTTAGAATGGGATGAGGAAATGATATCATTGTTGTAAAACTGGCTTCTCCATCTCTGCCTATTGTTTATCCATGTGGCACAGCTAAGAAATAACTCCCCTAAAAGGAACATCACCATCCAGTCTTGGGAAGAAGAAACCTTGGTAAATGTTCCAGTTGGTTGGAGGTGCCAAGCAGTGACACAATCCCCACTGCTGCAAGCACGGGGGAACCTGGCTCTAGCAAGGACATTGGTCCTTCATGCTCATGGCTGAGGTCCCTCCTTCAGCAGCAGAAACAAGGATGGATGTGATTTGAGGGCCCAGGATCCAGGAGGTCAGGAACTCTGCACTCACCATGGGGCAGATGCTGAGCTCTCCCCTGGTGAGGTCTCTTAGATGCAAAGTTGAGAGTAGTGCTGCTCAGTCCTTCCGGAAGGGATCAGCTGGGAGCTGTAGGGTGTTTGAGAGGAAAATCCATAAAATCCAACAGAGATAAGGTTATGAGTGAAATCTGCAGTGTTACTACCCTTAATGGGTCCATTCTGCCTCTCAGGTGAACTACTTAGCATCTTTGAATCATAACCAGAAATAGCTGACTTCTGTCTCCAACTTTTCCATGCAAGTATTTTTCAAGCAGTTTTGTAGCTTTTTGTTATTGAGGTTATTTTTTCTTGCAATGATGTCTCCAAAAATCTTTCCATGTAATGTTTAGGTAACTATGCCTTGAACTTTAATAGTTTGGGGAACTTTTTTTATTGCTAATACTTGGAGCTCACTGAGAAATACAGTAACATAGAACTCTCCTGCTGAAATCATATCAGACATCCCAGGATTTCTCTGACAGTAGCCATGCTATTCTGCTTTATTTTTGCTGGGCTGATGTTTACACAACCATGTAACAGCAACAATAATAATAATTTTTAAAAAATCTTTTTGCATTATTAATTGTTGACTTTGTCTTGTTTAGACAAGCAAGCTTCTGAACTTTAGTCAAGTAAACAGATAGAAATAGCTGGCATCTAAAATCAATAAAAGACAAGTGGAGTGCAATTCATGGCTTCTTTGTGAGTCAGATGTTCCAGCCCCAAAATAAACATCTGCAAAATAAAAGGTCATTTTCATCGGGCATCACATGTGAAAACTACCTGAGGGCAAATAAATGTGGGGATCACGTTCTTATCAACTCTTTCTGTTAATAATAGCCTGGTCACTGGGGACAGTCTGTTAGTGTTGGCCCACTGGGTCAGATAAACAATCCCGAGTCTCTCCCTCTCTTCCCCTGCTGTGACCTGGCCCATCTGCTTCTCTCTGGCCATATGGTACAGAACTATGTGGGACTGGAGACATTATAGTTTTATGCATCTCAATGCTCCTTGCTTTCATTGAAGTTTTGCTGACATGACATTCCTTTGAATATTCCTTGACAAAAGTGGGGTTTGTTTTGGTGTTGGTTTTCATCTCAGAGTATAAATGAACGCTGAGGTTTAAATCCACAGATGAGATTTGTAACAGACACATCAGGTGGGTAGGAAGGCTGGCTACATATTTCCTCCAGCTTACCTTAAATGAAATGTTATTTTTCCTGATCTTGACAACTAAAACAGAGTCCAGCATATGCAAAAGAGCACAGTTTGCTTGTTTTTGTCATAAATAAGCTCAGTCTAACAGACTGCCTGAGTGCCATGGAGGAAGCACATTCTGACCTGAAAGCCACAGCTTTAAGACTGCTTTAGAAAAAGTAAAGAAATTAAACCCTCTGGGACAAACTGTGCATAGATGAGACATCCCTCTCCTTCTCTAGATGAGGGGGTTTCTGGGATGCTGCAGTTCTCTGCCTTGCTGTTGCTGAGGTCTCAACCCCAGCCACTGCTCATGGGGCCTGTCAGCCATGCTCTGGCAGCGCTGGCCCTCAGAGGTCATCTGGCCAGCACAACGTGGCCTCAGAGCCTCCCTGAAGGAGCCATCCCATTTTCCAGTCAGTCCCTGTGTGTGGAGAACACACAGGTATATCCTCCACTGAGGGCACGTTACAAATGTCCAATTAGGCCTAATGAGAGCTCAGCCCAGGCATCAAAGGAGGGAGAGACAATAGCAAATGCACAATACTCCTCAATGATCCCTTTACCAAGAGGAGGATGTAATTATTGTGTGGATTTTAACATAATAAAGCCTATATGTTCATCCTGCACCCAGCATCCTGGGGCCCTTCTCTGCTAGGACCTCTGGACATTGCAGCCACTACATGCATGACAGAGGCCTGAATTAGAAAAGTAAAATGGGGATTGTTGTACAAACATTACTACAACAAGCTGATTTACACATTCTCTGAGGCAAGTACTCAATAACATAGTTGTCTCTCAGTTTCTGTAAAACTCCAAATAAAAACAAACCCCTGAACAGTAAAGTCTGTGTCTATGTCACTCCCTCCCACTCTGTTTCTCACAGTGTCCCCTCATCTTTTCACCTGCTTTGTGTAAAGTCCCACAGAATATGTCATGCTAAACTCCACAGAATTATAAAATCAGTGAGCATCTTCAGAAGAATACAAGGTTTTAGGCTCTGTTTTCACTTTGCCAATCAATCCTGTTATTTCACAGTTCTAGGGAAGTGCCTAAAATTCATTCATTAAAAAAAATAAAAACGTCATGGCAGGGTCTACAAATCTAGAGATTTACTGTCTGAGGCAGTGTTTAATGCCTAGAAGTCAGAAGTCAAAGAACAGATTTTCATGGGACATCTGAAAATTCAGATATGATCGAGAGTCTCAGTGCTGGAATTTGATGTAGATAGGCTGCCTTTCCTGCCAGACAAAGAGCTCGACCACCTGCTGCCTCTGTAAAATAGACCCCCAACCTCATGATGTCAGAGTGAGTTTTGCCATGTCCTGGCCCAGCATTTAATGGATCAAAATGTGTAAGTCCATCACCCTCTGCTGCTGAGTCTGTATGTGCTATAAGGATGCTACCAGCACTGTGGAGGGAGAAAGGGGAAATAAAGAGGGCGGACGGGAGGGAGCCTCATCCTCCTCTCCACTCGCCCTGTTGATCAGTGAAGCAAGACCCACACTACCTAAAAAGTAATACCATTCTCTGCTTTAATATCTTTCTGATTCCTCTTTAGCTGGGAAAATTTTATACTTAGAAATCAGAGTTTAGAACCTACTAAGCAGAATGTCATTTCACAAGTTGTTTTGCACCTCAGTAGTTATTGTAGAGCAATGCTTGCTGCCCTGCTGCTAAAGGGAAAACCATATTCCTCCCACAATCCCAGGCTTGACTGTCATTTACCTCTTTTGTCTTTGGAGAAACTAACAATCTGGACCTAGATTTCATGTTCTGGGGAAAGCTTCCACAGCCTGATTTGCAAAGGAAAAGAACAACAAAATTCCTTCCCAAAAATCTCCCATGACAAAAATTAAAGGCAGATAAGAATGTGACACATTTCTTGGGTGATATGATAGCATTTGCCATGACATTGTTATTTCCTTTAAACAGGCTATTCCTTGCAGCAGAGGTGAGGAGGGAAGAGATGAAAGAAAAGAATTGTTTACTGGGCAGCTGCATCCAGTGCTGCCTCAGAAATCCTCTGGACTAGGGACTTCTTGTATTAGGGGCTATGTGCAGGTGTTTTAAGATTCATAGAATGTACTGATGTTATATTGTATGCATCCTATCACAGAATTCCATAAGAAATATGAATAACTGCTGAAGTGAGTTGCTCAACAATCTGCAATGATCTTGTCATAGCCATGATCTACCTCCCTCCCTACATCATCTTTGTTAAAATGTGAAAACAGACTTATAAAAAGTTTCAGAACAATGTGCTATTGAGAGTTTATGTAATCTTATGTTTCAGTCAAGAAACATCTTTTTAGTTTGCAGTATGGCATGTGTCCATGTGGTCCTACATAACCTATTGTGGAACTAAAGTGGCTATTACAGTATACTTTTCACAATTTAAGAAGACATTCTAACAAAACCCACAATGCCAAATGAATGAACAAATGCCAAATACTGATCTTCACTATTCTAATCCCAAATGCACATTGCTTGTCTCACCATTTCAGTCCCTGGTGGGAGAACTTTCACAAGTGCCCTGGGCCTGTAAGCCTTTAGGAGCCAAAAAATATTGTGTATTTTTGAACCAGTTAATACTATACTGTATCCTATACTGTGTATAACCTATAAGAATCTTCAGTGAACAGGATTTCTTGTGGGAAATCAGACTCATGCTAATCCAGTATCCTGATGCAAGGAGGGACCATATATGTTGTTTCACTGAATGATGCAGGCAGCCCAGGAGCTGCTGGTTAGGATATAATGTGCTCTTGGGGAAAGGCTCTTCCCAAATCTATGGAAGGGGATGATGCCCCCAAGCCAGAGTTCATGTCTCATTGTGACTTTTTGCTTCTAATGCTCGATAGTTTGATTCTGTGTTGTCTTCCCAGATTAGTATTGAGTGACCAATCAAACAAACCAGGAGTTTGAGCAAGGTTGGAGTGAAGTTGGATTAATAGATTGTTTTAAGTACTGGAGAGAGAGGTTGATGAAGGAGCACAGAAAGTGGATGAGTGGTGGCTTTGTTATGGATTCATTTACAAACGTGTTAATAGAAGAGTGATTCTCCTTACTGTTCTCTTTTTCATTTTCTAACGTGAACTTCTCTACACAAAATCTATTCTTAACACAGGTTTATTTTCATCCTTACTTATAAAAATCTCTATTACTGCCCCAACACTCAGTCAGGGTTTCTTATGGTTTGTAAATATAGGAATGAAACCAAAATCGACTTGACACCCGTCATGTACAGTACAAAGACCGAGATGGGGTCCGAGCTGGAACTTGCGTGAAGCTGAGTAATACTGGACTGTTATCTTGTCATTAAGCATTGCTTTGAGTCCCTATCTGTTCAGCAACTCTAATTAATGATCATTTAACTGTACTGTCAGCCCCGTTTAAATCTGAGTGTTGCCAGTTGCTTCCTTCATGCGGGCAGCCAATAGGTGCTGGGGGAGTCGCTCATGCATAGCATTGTCCCAGTGGCGCTGGGCCTATAGCATCCCAGTTTAATAGGGCATTCAGGGCTCATTAGTGAGGAAACACATCAGGAGTGACCGCTCCGCTGCCACACGTTGCAGCTAATAGCCTCGCCGAACAGAATCGTTTCTGTTTCTGCTCACTTGTTTTTGAATCCTTTCAATGTCAACAAGTGGTCATGTCGGCAGGAGCCCGCCATTCTCCCCAACAGTTTTATCCGTTGCTCTCCTGAGCCAGACTTGTGTCCTCCTCCATTGTTCCAGCCACAATGGAGCCTGAGCAATCACAAAGGCTTCACAGCCATTCATCATCAGCTCACGAATTCTGGGGTTGAGATTACCCGCCAAACTTTTGGGCCATCGTTTTGGCATAATGTGTGAATGCCCATGAAATACAAATAGTTTCTGAAGTTTACACTTTTGTTGAAAATGCATAGGATGGTGCTGGGGGGCTGTGGTGAGGGGACTGGGTGGAGGGAAAGAAGAGGAAGTAAAATCCAACGTTGCCCTGGCTAAAAATAGACAAGATCCTGTAGAGGGAAGATAAGAGACAATGAGATTTCTGCTGGAACGAGAGGTGTAGAAAGGAGCAACCAGGGAAATGGAGGTGTGTCCAAAAAAAGTATGATCACTCTTTTGGCTCACAGATTTGGAAACAAACCCTTGGCTTTGGCAAGGAGGCACGGGCAGCTCTTGCGTTGCTGGGATCCAGGAAGTATGGGGAGAGGGTGCCCCTGGGTGAGCTCCCCTCCTTCCATTCATGAGAATAACCAGCATTTTTCCTGGTTCCTGGGAACACAACTGGCAAAACACTCCCTGGAAGCACATACCTGATGCTTGTTGTTTGTATTAGGTTAGCATTTAGACCTTTTTGTGCTAAATGGAGAATAAATGGGTGTTTCACACCTGGAAACATGAGACTTGAAAGTGTAGTGGCTTTACCAGCATCATACTGTTAAAGTCAGTGTGTGTTTGTCAGTTTATTTTATGTATTACTTCCACGGTGTCGTGTTCTTCCCTACATCACCAGTGGCTGGGCTGAATCCTACCTGCTCTACTGCTAGGCAAATCAGACTTTCACTCACTGTGTGCTGACTGCTGCCCAGACATATTGCATACACCCCAAGCATCCTCCAGATGATCACTTGGGATGATGCAGAAAGAGAGCACTGTGGCCACGGTGTTTAACAGTGCCATTGGATGTTGGCTGGGCACATGACACAGAGTTTGTTGCACCCTTTCACCTCTTCCTTACTGTGTGCTCTTTCAGGCAGTTTACATTGTGTTGATTTTTCCTGAGTCAGGATTCATGGCTACATTCCAGTCAAAAGAATTTGATTTGAAAATTTTTGGAAACATTTGGAAATCCCCGTGAGTATCCTACAGTATCTTCCAAGTCATTTTAGCATGCCAGGAAGTTACAAGGAAGTTCAAAAGTGCTCAAAAGAAAAGTGAAGGTGATTTTTTTTGTTTGTCACTGAAAAATTAAGTTTTTCATAAACCACAATCATAGCCAAAGATGCTTTTCAGTGCAAGCACTGAGAAATGGTCTCCTATTCCATTTTATACTGTATATCAACTAGAGGCTTCTCTTTTTACCTGTTGCAATAATCAGAATGGGGAAAAAGATTGATTGCCTTTACCCTTTTTTCCTAACAGGTCAGTATCCACTTTATGGCCCAGGTTATTATAAAATTACCAAGATGCATTGCATGTGTATCAAACACATTTCCTGACAAAAGTTTTGGGTGTAAAGCTGAAGTGGTCTTTGACATCAAAGGTAATGGAAAAAAACTATGAGCATTTTTAGGCCATGTTTTTTGTGATCATTGCTATTCAAAAACAGTCACAAACCACTGATTGTATAAGTATTGTGTTTCCTGTTATCACATTAAGATCTTCTGCAATCACAAAGGACTGGCTTTGGAAAGTGGGCTGTACATGAGATTCATAGTCATCTATTGGAGAGTTACACCAAACCAATACTGCATCAGGGCAGGGGATTCTTCTTGCCTTGCTGCATTTTGCATCCTGCTGATGGGCACAGGGATCACTGATTGTCATGTATTTCAGACAAGATAAGCAGGAGAACATCACAACAAGGAATTTTAGCAGGTTCAGGTGTAGTCTAAGTACATTCCAGACCTCAGGACTTTAATGGGCACACTCATGTCAGCACAATATCTTCAGGGATCCTCAGAAATACTAGAACAGGGATCCCCACCTGTCCATGGGGCTAGGCAGCAGCTTTACAGAATTTATGTGTAGACATGTGTAGTGGAGCAATGGAGTAAAACCCTGACTGTGATAAATCAGAGGGGGTTTTGGCCTCACTGTGTTTTCAGGTACTTGTCCCAGTCACTCCTACCAGACTCATAATGGTATGCATCTATTCAAGCTTTTCAAAGACAGAATTTTTCTTTTTTTTTCCTTTCTTTCATTCTTTTCCTTTTTTTTTTTTTTTTTTTCCCCTCTCTAAAGCAGCTTAGGAAAGAGGTAACTGCTCCTTTTCACAGTCAAAGCAGGATATTCTGAACAGAATGTTAACTAGACTTGGGGCCAGACTGAAGAAGGGTTTGAGCGGTTTTCGGATCTGGGCTTCAGGATTTTGGCTTCAGGATCATAAGTAATAATATAGAAGGGAGAGTGTGTCTGGAAAATTTATAGATATCATACTTTGAAGTTTCTTTAGTTATCCTATGAGTTGGAAGTTTTCTGTAAGAGAGGGGAAATCATGCTGTGTAAAAAAATTACTTTTTTTTTTCTGTTGTTGCTGTTGAATTTTGCAGCAATTTTATGAGATTGTTGATTAGTTGAGTGGACTTGAAGGCTTTGGAATTGAAAATGTTTCAGGCTGGGTAGGTAAAGCATTCTGGTGCTCTTCACAGAGGTCCTCTCTGAGATGCTCGTAGCACTCTACTGCTAGACACCAGACCTCTCAAGTCCTAGTCCTGCAAACACTTAACTGAATGCATCTGCCTAAACATAAACTAGTCCTTTGCTTAAAAATCTGCACTTTTTGATGAGGTTTTGTTATTCTGAAAGAGAAATTCAGTAAAATTTATGTGAATGCCTAATTTGTGGATTTGTAGAATGCGTGTGAACAGAGCAGTAAACTGAAATATATGCCTGCCTCAAAAAATGGAGGTTTCTCACGTAAAAAATGCCTTTATTCATAGCTTCTAAAATCACATCTGAACACATAATATTTCACTGCATAGAGAGATGATGATTGGAAGTTGTTTTTTGAAAGTATAATTTATAATGAAAGTAGCTTGGAGGGAAGTATTCTGAACTATACTGAGCAACTGACTAGGAGCAAACTTTGTCCCTGATACCAACCACATCAGTGAATGATATTGATTTCTTGTAGCAGATACCATGCTGGTATTTCAAAATGCCACATCAGAACTGTGGCTTCTTATCATCAGCATTTCTTATCACATTTTTCAGTGGTGAGTAAGAAAATTGAGCACCTGATATGTGACATAGGTAAGTAAGAACCCAAGTCCGGTGTTGCTCAGTCTTACTTTGCATTCTGCATTTGCCTGCAAGTGCTATTTTTAGGCCAAAAAGTTATATCTAGCTTGAATCAAATCTCCCTTAGCTCTGTAATGATGCAGAAGTTCACCATATGTTCTTTTGTTTCTTTGCTTCATGTCTGGAACTTCTGGGTTTAAATAGTAATATTTATGCAGTGGGGTAACCTTAGATGTAATAGTACAAGATAACTGAAGAGTGGTGGTGAGAGGGAAAGCTTAGGCTTCAGTAACAGTCCCAGGGAACTAATGAAAGGGTTAATATAATGATCAAGCATTAGGCAATCCACTTTTCACTGCTGCATGCTCCTCTGAATATGGGGGATTGCCTTTGGTGCAGAATTCTACGGCATCAAAAGTGAAAATCCTTTCACACTTTCTAGGGATGTGATTTTGTGACTTGAGAGTAGATCTGATTATCTGGTGAAAAACCAAGTGAGCAAAACCAAACCCTAAGTTCTAGTGCAAACTTTGTGCATTAGCTGTTAGTCTCTTTTTTTTTTTCTTTTTCTTAGGGCAAGTAACTTAAAGAATAGCCTTTCCTTGTTGATTGCTCTACCATTCATCGGACAGCATATGGTTTTTGTCTTGGGAATCATCCAACATGTCACAAAGGCAGTGATACTGGACAGTTACTAGGCAGCTTTTGTGTACTTTGGGGATAGGGGAAGATGGTATTTTAATAGATTTCCTTGGGGATCTCTTAGAAGGGTAATTTAATTGTTGAAATCAAATTTTGGGCTCCTGTCACAAATCATTACCTTATCTTTCATCCATCTATTCCCTTGTTGTTCAAACTAATAAAACATGCACACTGCTCTCCATTCATGTGACCCCTTTCATATGTTTTTAACTGGTAACCCTGGCTAATAATGGGTAGGTGGTCTGTTTCTGGGTGAGGATTTTTTTGAAGGAATGGATAGTTTCTCTAGCTACCACATCAACAAGGGTGGCAACGCTCATTCACTTAAGATTAAAAGCTACAGAACCACATGAGTGTTGGTGAAATTGCAGCAGGAAAACTCCTCAAAGAAGAGGATGCAACCTGGGGCACCACCTCAAATATTTGCATTCTGGACTCTGGCAGGCAAATTCTGGGCAACTGAGTCATTGGTGAAGTGATCTTAAAACCCTTCCTGCTGAAACCATTTGTCACCATTGCTATGGTAGCATTTAATCAGTTCCAGCTTTCTTTCACTCAGTAATGCTCTCAGAAGACAGATTGGTGGATTTTCTTGCAGCTGTTTGATTGAAGCATCTAAGATGAGGTGCATTAAGATGGTAGGAAACAGCCCGTGATCCCACTGCTCCAGCTGCTCCTCACTTGATCCAAGCAATGTGCCATGTGCAGAAACATATTCAGGCAGCACCTGCATCTGTCCTGTCCCAGTCTCTCCATTCTCTGTAGTTTCTCTCATTCCTTCAAGAACTTGCAGCTCCCTGCTATCACTTTGAGTGCTGCAGCTCTCATGAGCATACAAAAGTGAGGATCTTTATTCCAGCAATTCAGACAGCAAGGAGACAGGGATGGCGGATGAGGAGCTCTGAGCTGGCAGAGGCCAGTTAAGGCTAGGAAAAGAAGAGTTGGGGCAACAGACCCTCAGAGGTTAGTGGTGTAGTCTTGGGGCATCCTTAACCCCTTGCTAAAGCTCAGCTGACCTTCAAACTTCTTAAATTTGGTGCTCCAGCCTTCTGTTCATCCCTTGCATTTAGGAGTGGAGAATGGAAATGATGTTTATTTCTCACTGTACAAACACATTGCTCAAATGTCTTTGATCGTGTGAGTGATTGGGTTAAGTGATTGTGATTATTTATAGGCAGGATTTCTGAGTTTGGCCCAGCTCTACTTGCATGGAGATGACTGGGGTTTTAAAGAAAGGAATCACTGCGTCATTCCAAAGTCCTCTTTAAGGCCCAGTGTTCCCTTTGCAGGCAGAGAACCAGCAGCATCCATCCCTACTGTTAAGTATTTACCATCCAAAAAAGCAGAAAACAGAATATTGAGGAGCATCAGGTCCAAAAATAAAAATATGTGTATGTTCAGACCAAGGAGGTAATAGGCAGCAGCTGCATGCTGTTTGCTCACTCATTTATTTGCTACAATTCTATGGTTACTTCTTGTTTTTCATGACAACATCCTTCTAATTTGGTTCCCTTTCTTCTTAAAAATATTCTTTCAGCTTTGTGAGCTCAGAAAAATTGTATTTAGAAACACAATGAATCACTTAAATAACATTTAGATACAGTCCTTATCATCTTAGAAGGGGAATCATTGCAAGTTTATATGTAGGCTTCTAAAATAAAGGGTTTTTTTCCTAGCTACTTCTGTGAAAACAGGGACGAATCTAGTGCTTTATGTGCTCAGGAACTGATGCCTGCTAAGTGCAGTTCTTACCAATTTCTTTATTCCTAGTACTAAGAAAACCCTAGCTTTTTTTTTTTTTTTTTTTTTTTTTTTTTTTTT
>VZRH01000661.1:19447-35963 GCA_013397555.1 Urocynchramus pylzowi | reverse complement strand
AAAAAACCCTTATTTTTTTTTTTTTTTTTTTTTTTTTTTTTCATGTTTCATCAAAAATGTTTTTCTGGAACAAACCAAAACAAACAAAACCCAACCAGTCTTTTGTTGGTTGCTCCACTTCCCAAAAGGGTCCAGGGCACTCGGTGACACAGCATCTGTCTTAGATGCTATTGAAGGCATTCAGCCTCTAAATGCTCTTCCACTGACGTTCTTTTATGCAGTGGTATTTGAAAAACTCATACAACAGGGCTGGAGGAAAGGAAAAAGGCATCTTTTGAATAGGGTGAAAAATATTTAATCTTCTCTCCACCTGATTTATCTCTTAAGTTCTCAGGAACTTGTCTGTGCTGTTTTTCTACTTTGGGGAAAGCCAAGTATCCATATATCTTTATTAAAATTAATGTTGTTTTTGCTATTAACAGCAGGTTATTGGAATAATTCCTGCAGTATTTTAAATTGGAAACTGTCTGAGGTCTTCAAGCCCCAGTGTTCTTTTACTAAATATGCTCAGGATTAGACCCTAGATTTGTGCTGCTTATTTCAAATTCTATGTTCACTACTTTTAAAGGAGAAAATGAATTAATGCAGTTTCTTCCTTAGCAAAGCCTGTGAACTAACGCTGGTCTTTTCAGCACTGTCCCTTTAAACCATGCAAGGTGTTTATTTTGTGTATGAAGAAAGACTTTACTGCTCTGAGTAACGTAATCCTGGCTGTGTGTAGAAATGGGCTGGGCGAGTGTGTGCGTGGAAAGAGGAAGGCCAATTGTTCTTTTTGTTCCTAAAAACCAGTGTTCCTTTTTATAAAGAGATTTTACTGTAGCCCTCTGTATTCTTCCTCATTATAGAGGAATCCAGTGAAATTGTATCTATTTCCTCAGACTGCTGTCCTAGATACCTTAACACCACATGGGTAGTAGATGTGCTAAGTTAAAGGGGATTTTTTTTATCACCTCTGTGGAAGTGTTTGTTCTTGTATCTTTCATTTTACTTCATAAAAAGAAAAAAAAATCAACATAAAGAAAGAAAGAAAAAGAAAAACTTCACAGAACAGTAAACCTGAGACACGGATTCGAATGCCAGACAGTTGAATGAACAGGATAATCGGGGTATTTTTTTTGACAGGTGCGACAGCCTGCCTATGACTGGCATTATAATCATTACCATTTTAATAAGGCTCTAATAGGGGGGCCGATAATTCAATGGGGTGTGAGGATCCTAATTCAACTCCCAATCCCACATGAATGTGCTAGAATTTGTGGGCTTTGTTTTCCTCTTTTGTACCCCTGAATGCAAATAATTACTGGCTATAGATTCAAAAATTCTTAGAACTGGAAGCTAAATTAGCTCTCCTAATACTGCACAAGAATGTCAATACTCAGGGGGGAAAAAAAGGAAGTAAGTGGTTTTTGGTTGTTTTTTTGTATTACACTTGTGGTACTGCAAAGGTTCTTTAGCTTAAGTGGTTTGGTTGGCAGTGTGAATAATACCAGCACTGTTTGTAAAGGACGTGCAGCTCTCTTTTCCCCTGCTCTCCCCAAAAAGGAAAGTAAATATATTTGTCTGAAAATCATTTATGGAAAATCATATGCTGCTTTCTACCTGCCACTTTTGTTGGTGTTACCTCGCTCTGCTACAGATGTGTCTGTCCTCCCCGTATTGTTTCAGCAGTGGCAAGTGGTGTGTTCAGGATCTGTGGCTGTGTGCACTAAAGCAGTCAGTTTATCCCATTCAGATGATCCTACAACAGAATTTCAAATCCTGAGGCAGCACCCTGCACTGCAGTTTGAGGCTGAGTGCTGAAGGTACCCTGTGGGTGCAGGAGTTTGCTCAATACCTGAGAAGAGTGCTTCCAAATGTAAGAGAATGCACCCATCTCTGCTTAGGACACCACATACATTTGTGTTTAAAGACATTTGAGTAGCTGTCTTAAAACCCAGGAGGTTAAGGGGTCAGCAGCCCTCCTTCCATGCTCCTACCAACTCCTACCATGTGTCTGACTGAGGACACAGGACCCAGTTCATTCCCCCCAGGTAAGAGGGAATGAACTCCTCTCTCTGTTAACAACCAGAACAAAAAACCTCTTTTTTTTTTTGTCTCTGCTGACCTATGCAATGAATTTCTCTATTCATTTGTGATCAATAATGCATATTAGTATTTCTGTCTAATGACCAACAGTGCTACATGGGACAAGCCTTTGAAAACTAGAGAGGGATATTTCCATATAACCCCTTGCAGCTGGAATCAGCTTCTCCCGCCCACTATTTCTGATCCTAAATTAGCTGTGGAGTCTTGCCATGCTTTCAGTCCTCTTTCTCTTTCTGCACATGCATTGCCTGATGTATAAGGAGTATGACCAGCACTTAGTGTATAAGGGAGTAAAAGATAAACAAAGGCACTTTATACCATGTAAGAGTGGGAAATAACTGAGGTGGACAAACCGATCTGTGAAAACCAGCCTGAACCTTTGCCCCAAACTGAAATGCAGAGTTTTGGAGCTTGGCCAAAATCTGGTTAATCTTTCTCCCTCTCTGTCTTTTAATGGTATTTATGGTTTTGCAGCACTTCCTGGTTTCATCTGGGTCCAAAAGCAGAAGACTGAAATATCATTGAAGAGCCTATTCACAGTGTTTCCAGCTGGCTAGGACCATGGAATGAAAGATCTCTCACAATCAGGTCTGTTCTAGAAGGGCTTCTGCCCAATTTCTATCCTGATGAGGTTCTGATGAACAGCCAAACTGTTAGAAAATTACCCTAATTAAATTGAAACTTTAAAAATATGCCCATCCACAAAATAACTGACATCCTTCACCTGGTGAACCTGTGTACAGAGAATTAACTCATTTAGTTTCTTTTTTGCCTTTTTGTGCAGAAGATGTTATTTTTTCTTGGCATTGGAAGGCTCCTTATGGACTTGATATGTACACAGGCTATTTGTGCTCTCTTTGGGAGAATGTTTTTTACGGATTTCAAGTTTTCATGGACACTAAGATGCAAACCCAGATAGTTTCTGTTTTGATTTGAACACTGAAACAACTTCTCAATCCCATGGTTTCTTTGAGCAGAAAATGACAGGATTTGGAAATGATCACTGCCTTTCTGCAAGTGCTAGAAAGAATATATGGAGGTCTGTTCCCCACTGCACATGGTTTGATTTAGGCTGGATGTTGTTATAGACCAAGTCTTGGGACAGGCTGTGAGGAGCAAAACCTATAGATGGAGAGGGTAATCTTTCTCTCTCTGTTTTAGCTTGCCTTTTGCTGCCATTGTGGCTAATTATTGCTACTGTGTGACAATTTTCCTAGTTTTGCTGAAAAGGTTGTTGAGAAATTTGTGAAGAAGCAACTGAAAATGTCCCTCTTATCCTTAGCTCTTATTCAGCTCTCGGAGGGGCAAGGTAAAATCCAGTACTTTGGAGACAACCTTGAGAGTACCCAAAGCTCTCTCTTCCTGCTGACTTGGACCACATAACATGGTTGACTTTCTTTAGGCACTGATCAATAACTTTATTCTTCTCAGACATCACAGGAAGTGATGCTAGACTGGCTCCTGTCTGGCAAGCACTGTCCTTGGGACTCTCCCTGGCTGAGCAAAGGTTCCAGAAAAAAAATCACAAATACTTTGAAGATTCACGGTGGATGTGTACTTACCTGCTATTCCTCTTATCTGTCAAATTTGCTACTGTTATCATCACTGTATTATCAGCATGTGCAGATGTGGGCCCAGAGCTGAGCATGGCTCTGGAGCAACTGTCCTGCCCCAAACAGCTCAGCAGTCTGAGAAAAATACAGCATGCCTGAGGAGCATAAGGGAACAACATTTGTCTATCCTGTGGTGGAGAAAAACTGTTTCTGAACTTAGATGATCTGTTTAGGCTATCAAAAAGAGAGTACAGGGTAATCTATCTTGTTTTATAGCACTCCATGTGCTCTCTGTTGCCTGTCTGTTTGAGTGAGGTTTCTTCTTGGGTCATGTTGCAACCATTGCACCTACAGAAGAAATTCAGGAAAATGCTCCTGTGGGTTTAACAAGAGTTTGAAATCCATGAGGAGAGACCCAAGCCACCAGGACTCTTCCCACTTGATTCCAGCTCAAATGAGTCCAAACCTGCTAAGAAACACAGAACAAAGAAAAGCTTTGCTTTTTCTGTTGAGGGACAAAGCAGGAGGGAAAAAAGCATGTGAAGATGCTGAATTCCTTTTCCCTTAGTTCCTTAGGGAACTAAGCAAGATTTAATTTTGTTGTTGAGCTTTTAACTGGGCAGCAAACTTTCTTGCAGGTGGAAGATAAGGTAGTTAAAGTTGTCCCAAAAAACAAAAGAAAGCAAACACCACCCAAGTCATAATCTTTAGCGATGTTACTCCAAAGGGTTATGATGCAGCAGCCAAAGGAATTATTTCTGCCTATGTCACTGGTCTGCTGCCTGGTTCCAGCATTTCACTTCCCTTAGCTTGCCCTTGTCAAAGCAAAATCTAATACTGAACTGTCCCTCAGCAGATCTGTTCCAGGTTCATGAAGTGTTTTGGAGAAGGGGCTGCTGCTAAAAAAGCTGCTGCAAAAGTTTTGACCACTAGCATTCACTTTGATGTATCAAAAGTAACCATTTTTCCCTAAAGTGCTGGAAGTTCATTGTGCAAATAGTTTAGATTAACATTAAATACAGAAGGTTTTAGAAATCATTCACCTTGAAGACTGGCAAAACTGGCATATTCAAAGCAGAAGTGAAAGACGTGTTTTATCTGTGTTGTCCTTTGTAATTATGCTGCTGAATAACAGGAGTATTATCACACCAGAGTTAGTGCCAGAGGATTACCCAAAGTTTTTCAAATGGGATGGTAAAGTGGTGCAAACAGGTGCATAGACAAAGAGCAAAAAGAGGGGAGGAAAGTGAGAGAAAGAAAGCTGAAGCCTCCTAGTTTCAGCCACATAGCAAAATTAATGGTTTCTCCAAGTGAATAGCATAGCTAGATTACTATTGAGCCTGTAAAATTAGAGGAATGGGTCAGATTCTTCATTTCATTTCTGTTTTAACTTAAGCAAAGGAGCTCACTTTAATTGTTCTTTCCTAGGGAAAAAAAAAATCTTTTCATTGCAATAATTTTGCAGTGGATAAAGGGACTCATAAGAAGAATATGGACTCTAAAATTTGCTTCCCAAGAATTCCCTTTGCAAACTGGGTACTGCAAACTGGGATTTCTTTTTGAACGTTCCACATGTGTGTATCCAGAAAGAGAGAGGGAGGCATTTCTAAATTAAGTTAAAATATCTTTACAAGCAAAAAACTCAACATAAGCACATGCTCATTTTACTTTGGTGTCATCTTTTTTGTAAATATTTGTGTGTTGATTTATTTGTGTACATTAGAACAAAATGGATATTTCTCAACCTCTTCAGAAAACACAGTTTGACACAGAGTCAAACCTCTTCTTTGCACAGTTCCTTTGCAAGACTAAACTTGGAGAAAGTTTTTGGTGCAACTTTTGAGTATGAAATGTGTCAAGAGATGCATTTCAGTATTTACTGTTAATTACCACAAACAAAGCTGATAAGGTTTTGGATATGGACAACTAGGATGATCTGGGGAGGGAGAGAACAGGACATTTGGGTTTTTTTCCCTCTTTCTCAAATGGTAGTTTTGGGAAAATTTTGTGGTGGAAAGAAGCAATACTTCAGGAATTTGGGTCACTAGGGACAGTAGCCCATCTCAGACTTGTGTGTTACCTCTGTTGGCTGTCGCTGAGAACAGGGGAATATTTTAGCTTATTGATTGCCCTGCTTTTGAGGTAAACCTCCAGGTAACTGGAAGCTGGTTACTACCACTTTGGTCCCCACAAAGACCTGTAAGAGTAATAGGGGGGTAGGATGGGTCTGGGATGACATATTGATGTTTCCTCTGACTACTCCCTACAGTGGGATTTCCACAATTCTAAGCAAGACTTTGAAGGCATCTGTGGCTTTGTTTTGTAATTAGAACGTGGCAGTTCTGAAAGGAGGTCTCCTTAGAATATTTGCTATAAAGAATTATCAGTATAAATGTCTGTAATTGCTGCTCCCTGAATCATGTGGTGGGGGCAAATCATGAGCTTCACAGCTATGCAAATCAACAGCAGCCTTGCGATGCCCCGTCCCCTCTGTTTTCCTGTCGTCTCTGTTCTTGTGCATCACTAAAGGGCATTGAAATTGCACAAGTCAGCCCTCTCAGCGGGCTTGGTGCCCCGCTGGCTCACAAGAAAAGGGCCAGCAGGGAGTTTAGGGGCAACAGAGTACACATGTATGTGCTCACTCCACATGCACGCCCTGCCTGTCAGCCCAGCAAGACCCGTCACCCTTCTGATTGTCGTTTTGATCCCACTCCTTCAGCTGACATGCCGAGTCCTCCAGCCAGGGCTGTGCAGGACTGACACTTTCCTGTCCCAGAAAGAGCCCTGGGAGAGCATCAGACTTTGTGGTCAATCAGATTCAGTTTCTATCTGAATTTAAAGCGGTGGTGTTGACTTGGTGACTGGAACTAAGCATCATTATCTTACTTTGTCTGTGTCATAACAAGCAAGAGAGGACATCTGAGATCATGCCTAGATTTAGAAGAACTCACAAATCAGAAATTCATTCTCTTTGAGTTACTTTTTCATTTCTGTGTATACATGTGAAAAAATAGCACTTCTTTATGTTTTGGAACAACTTTACTGAAACCAAATATTTTGGCATTATCAAAATGATTTTTTTCTACTGTTCTTAGTAAAACAGACAAAAAAATAATCAGTAAATTCAGTTTTGTTGACAGGGTCTGTATTGCCTAATAAGCAAGTATTTAATTTGAAAATGCAGGGTGAGTCTAGTTACATGGTTCTCAGGACAGTTTCTAGTGGGCGAATATTTCATGATCCAGAATGTCAAGCTCTGCATGAAAATTGGTGCCTCCTGTGTGAAAATGCAGTAGCTGGGATCAGCAGAAGTGTTCAAGATAAGACATCCTTTCATTAGATAGGACTGCCAGCAAAGCTTGCCAAGCAAAGTATTTCTGCCTTGCTGGTTTGCCTGAAGTTTGATTCATGTATACTGATGTGGTGAGGTTCTTTTGTATTCCTCCATTTTAGTCCTTCTTCCTAGGAAGCAATGCATGATTTAGCTGGCTCCAGGTCTCAATTTTTTTTAACTTTTCTGCTTGGCTAGAAGAGAAACAGCCAGATGAATCTTTCTTACTGGAATAAAGCCTGAAACCTAATCTCAGCTGTAGCATTACCAGCAGAAGATCTAAAGAGGGGTGAGGAAATGGAGATGCAAATCTCCTGCTGGCCTGCTGGGACAGCACCAGGTTCCTTTGACCTCTTGTGGGGCATCATGTGTTTCAAGAATGTTCCATTAAGAAGGATGAAGCAAAATGGAGTTTGTTGTCAGCCTGAAAAATTCACTCCTAGTGTTTTCTACAATAACTTTAAAAGCCACTATTTCATCTCATTTCATATAAGTCAGACTGCTAGAGCCACAAATCAGTGGTTCTCCATGGATGATTCCAGTTTTCCATTAGCAGTGGGGTCTGGCCACAGAACTCACCTAAATTTTGGATTAGTGTGTTCCTAGGACTCACCAAACAAAACTTGGAGAGTTATGACTCTGTAGAGAAGATTTCCAGAGGCAACCTCCTCACAGCTGTTAAACATTTAAGTTGCAATTGATGTTCAGACACATTGACTACAAAATGACCTTTTTAGAGTATGGAGAATTTTTCTTAAATAAATAAAGATGACTTAGTCAAGTGGGCTGGGATGTACCCTTTATACAGCTAGTAAAAAATTCAGGTAAATTCTGCTTTATAAAAGGGCTGTATGACAGAAGTAAGTAGGGTACAGAGCACAGCACTTGTCACAACAGTGAGCAAAACTGTGTCCAGAAGTAACATGAGAGCCCAGGAAAACATGGCTGACGGAGAAATGGATCCCTGCAAAAGAGAAACAGTGGCTTATTTTCCAGTTGCAAGGGAATAAACAGGGTGAGAAAGGTACTGGCTGTCAGACTGACCTGTGTGGCATAAGAAGTCAGGTGTTCCAGCTGCTGGAAGTGATGGAGGTGATGTTGTGCAATGCTGCCAGGGCAGGGTGGCAGCCTTGCTGACAGACCAAAGCCCCTGGCTATCACTTCTGTGGTCTGCTCAGAACCACAGCCTGCTCTTTGATCACTGTGCACAGGGAATAAACTGCAAATCCACAGGGATTTGGTTTTCAAGCAGAACTTTCTTCCATAGCAAGGGAGGAAGGTTACAAAGGAGGCAGATTGAATTTAGCTTTGTTTAGTTGGATTCTTTTGTTTGTTGGTTGGTTTGGGTTGTTTTTAGTTTTTAATATCTGCTCCTCACTGGAAAGTTTTCTGGTTCTTTTTCCTGGAGCCATTTTAAAGAATTCTAACATTTCTTGCCAGTGTGTTTATTTTTGAAAGGGACAAAATCTAGAAAAAGTCATATTCTCACCATGATCACCTTTATCTCTCACAGCTGGCTGGAACAGAGTTCAACACATCTGTGAGGGCACCCAAAAGAGAGGAGATTTGTACAAGATTATGGAGATTTCCAACAGAGCTTAATAACCACCACTTTTCTTTGTCTGTATATTTTATTTATATGAATTTATTGAAATATCCTAGGCTTTGGAAAAAGAATAAAAGTATTTTCTGCCACTATCAGATATATTTTCAAACAAACAAACAAAATGCTATTGTACAGGAGGAGGATAATGCCAGGAACTGACATCTTCCTTCTACTCCATTTATCTCAGCAATGCACTCTTAGTCTGGAAACTGTGATATTGAATATTGTCAGGTTGGGTTTCCACTAATTAATGAAAAACAGGCTGCAAGCACAAAGGATTAATTTGGCCTATTCAATCTGATCACAAACATTTTGAGAATCTGTTTAGCTTTTTTGAATGGTGTGAGGTAAACCAAGAGAAAAAACCATCTTTTTTCAGCTAGTCAGCCAGAAAAAAAAATCCACATGGATTTACCTAATGGGGTCAAAACTGAGAGAAGCAGAACATTGTTCCTGGGAGCCAGACAAGGCAGTTATCTTATGGAGAGGAATGATTCTGAGGCTCTAAAAACTTTAGAATTACTAACTATCCCTGTGAATTTCAGCAGGCAGCTTTGCTCTGCCTTCAGAGGGAGTTTGCACTCCTAGTATCAGGTGGAACTAACAACTCCCCTGCTTTCTGGGAGCCACAGGCCCATTTACAGAGATTTTGCAATGAGTGTAGTACAAAGCATCTGAGTCAGGTTCTCAGCTGGTGAAATCAATGTACTTGGTCAATAAAGAGCCTGGCAGTCTATATTCAGGTCCTGCTCGCACGGTGTGGAGTGTCTTTGATTAAACTGTAATCAGAAATCAGCAAAGAGATAATTGGCATGTGTATTACTGCAAGACATGCATAAACCAATTCTGCTAGGCTTAGGCTGTAAATATGTACCTAGGCTGATGTGCTAGCAATGAGCTGCTCGCTTGCTCCTGGGACTTAATTACATGTTACGCCGATCGATGAAAGGTTAAAACAGTTGAATCAATATTTTATTGCTCTGCTGTAAACTGTGGTTATAGCATATTAGACTATGAGTGGCTGGCAAGTTTAAAAGCATGTAACTGAATCAAAGTCTGAGTAAGTGTTGTGTGTGCAATTTAGAAACAGTTAATACATTCCAATTGCGAGGATTTGTTTCTAATTAATATAAAAGCTGTTTATTTAAATCCTAGGCAGGCAGTATTTAAATACACAACAAATCACCTGGGAATCCCATCTAAACCACTTTGTGGAAAGCTGTTATGTAGTACTGAAATAAATCCAGCATGAAGTAACTGTACTCTCTTCATTCAGAGTGTAGAACGGTTCTCTGCATGCTGTTTTCTATTTTCTTTTTCTTCCTGAATACCCTAAAATATTCTTGACCTTGTTCCATGTTAAGAAATGATGAAAGTTACAGTGTTGCTGCAGTTTCCTGTACTCTTATTGCCTGTATATCGTCAGTCAGCCACTGGCAGCACTTGTTTTGAAAAGGTGTCATGTATGAACAAAATGAAACACAAGCCCTGACAAAAGGAGCACACAAAGTCAATAAGCTGAAGACATGCAGTATGCTGAACAACAACATTTACAGAGTTTACAAATTATAGATTCTAGAGTTCCTAGAATAGATGAGACTTTGTTTTCTTTAGGGGGCTTTTCAAGTGGACTTGTTAAGACTTTTTTTAAATTTTTGTGTGGTTTGAAAGGCTTATAGATAGTGAGGATAGCAGCATCAAAAGGTCTTACAACCTTGTTAGCAGAAGAGTTGCTGATTTCTTTGGCTTTAATTTTTAAATTTATTTTACTTTTCCCCCTTGCTTGGAAGAGTGGAATAAGTAATGCTTTTATTTAAAGAAAAAAAACACCAAAACATTTAAAAGTTTAAAATATTTCTGCATAATTTGGAGTGAAAGAGTTTTAAAAACCTTCACAATTTTGTGTTAGTCCATCTGTCACGAGCAGTACATACCTGTCATTAATTTTCTCCAAGTAGCTTCATTTTCTCCCCTCCATTTTTCCCCCATTTCATCCAACCTCTCCATTCCCTATCTCTGTGCACTGTGGTGAAAATGACACCTGAGCTCATCCTGGACCATATCAAAGAAGAAGCCAACAGCACTGTGAAAGGTGGTTCTGGTAACTCCGTGCTTCATCTGCAGTTTGGAGAGTAGGCTGTGAATTTTAGCAGTTTCCTAAAGTGGGGGAGTGGGTGAGGGAAAACTGGATGGTTTGGGCTAGATTTTTACAGTGGGTTTGTTCAGCTGGCTCCATGAGAGGAGTCAGCAATGACCAGTTCCTTCACTGTCTCATTTTATCATGCCCATCACATGATGGACGAGTTTGTCCCTTGCAAACTTGGGGAAGCCAATGCCTTTATTTCATTTTCTCCTGACACAGTTGTAAAATCAGCCTCAAATTACTTTCTTAATTATGTGCTAATGAGGTTTTTACTGAGTATTTATCCCTTCACACCTCTTCCTCCAATCCTCTCAGCCCAGCTCAGACTCCGGCAGTGCTCGCCCATTGCCACCTCCACTTAGCCCAGGGATGTCTGCTCTGCAGGAAAGTGAGAGTGATATAAACAGGGATTTTTAGCTGGCAGGTCTTTCAGTGGCATGTAGTGTATTTCTATGAAACAAATAAACAAATCAGCTGGCTGAGCTCTATTTCTGCAGGGCTTCCCTGCTGCAGATGGTTTCCTCAGTGTGTTTTGTGGCACCTTCATAACGTGAAGCTTTAAAATCTCTCAGGAGAGTAAAACCTCGTAGTTCAGTCAGTGGGAAGGAACGTCATTGTATCAGGACTGAGGAGCAAGGAATGTTTGCCATGCAGACAGTTGTAATTTACAGGCTATAAATGAATCTATTTAGATAACACAAAAATGAAGCCAAGCCTCATCTGTCTTTTTTTTTACCCAACATAAAAGAAGTTGCATTACCTCCTAACAGACTTGCTTCTGCACATCTCTGCTTTTTCCTGTCTGCTGCACGTCTTAGCAGCCACCTCACAGTGTGTTATAGGATGGATGTGTCTTCAAGCAGGGGAAAGTAATTTCCCATAACAATGATAAATCCAACTGTAAATTGAGGGCCAATCCCTGCATGAGAAGCTTATGGATTGTAACTACTGACTGAAAGACAAGGACAGCATTCAATAGCTTTGAGGGTGCCTTGGCTGTAATAACAAGCTGGGTGGCTGGTGGCATGAGGGTTATCAGGAAGTTAGATGCCATCTTCAGCAGGGCTTTGAACAGGCTCTCCATAAACCACAGGTGCATTATGTTGGGTTAAGCCATTTCAGATCGGGCTGCATGCCTTGGGGTGAATCCGGAAGAAATCACTGTCAGCACTCAAATATTGATATATTGTCATACCCACTGATGTTACCGTAATTTGAGTCTTTTATGAGCCTTTACTTGGCAAAGACTTAGAAGTGCACCACCTTAGAGCCTGGGTTATCTCTGGGCCTGGAGAGCAGGTGGCCAGGCAGTGCTCAGGTGGGGATTATTGCTGCCGACGGAGCTCGAACACTTGCTTTGCACCTGCCTCCTCCTCATAACAAGCACGCTAAAGATAAAAAGAGTCCGATTCCCTGGCACTGGCAACTCCTCCAATCTTTCAAAAACAAATACTCAACCTTGACTGTAAAATTAAATAGAAAATAAGAGTTGCCACTACCTTCTATTGGATGTTGATTGACCTGAGCACTCTCCAATCGCAAACATAAAAGATTAGATATCACTTTCCATACAGGTGTATGCAAACCATTTTTCGTCTAACTGGGAGAACAAATTGTTCAAAGTTCTGGAAAATGTCCGTGTGCACTTTTACAAGTGTACTTAGCAAAAGGAAGGCATTGACTTATGCCTTCAAAGGTGGTTATTTACAATGTCCTGTCTAGTGTTTCCAAAATCAAGAATTTTTTTTAAGCTTAGCAGAATGTACTGAAAGGAGATTTCTGATGCAGTGTGTGTGTTTACAGTGCAAATACAGGCAGAGGCTTTTTAGAAATTAATTACTCAACTCAGTCTCACACAGGAAAGAGCCAGCACTACAAGGGATGGGGGAGAAAGGATCTTCTTCTTTGAGACAAGAGAAACTTCAAAAAGAGAAGGTTTCATGGGGTAAAGCCAGTCCCTGGGAGGGATAAGGGCAAAAAAAATTCTGTTTGGAGGAGGTGGACAGCATCCTTGACTGTCATAATGGTTTTGAATTCAAAATTCACTGATTGTATTTAATAAAAAAGCTATGAATTTTTTTTAAGAAAAAGAGAGAGAGCCAGAGAGAAAAGGAGTCTACATTTCTGAGAAAATAGTAAAACTTGGTAACAGTGCTGAAAAGAGCTAATGAAAATTTTAAGATCAATTTTCAGCAAGCATTGTTCATTTATTTCACTAATGCCTCCTAAACTGAAACTCAAACAATGATTTCTCATTTGTTTCTTGAATGGTTTGCTATTCCCCAAAATATGTAAGTCCTCAATTTCTCTTTCAGTGCTAGTAAAATGAGTATTTTCCAAGAATTTGTGATGGAATTTTTGCCCCCTGCAAGAAAGAGCCTACCTTTGCAGCAGTTACCTCAGCAAAGAGAAAGTCTGTCCCTCTTCTCCCTTCAAGGATTGGTTATTTCAGAGGCTAATTGTCTTAGTCTGAAAGGATTTCTTGATCCAACAGCTGAAAGAAAAAAAAACCAAGTTGACGTTTCTGCCTGGGCAAAGACAGCCTTTTTCCTAGTTGAGAGAGGCTGTTAGCTGGCTGCTGCTGCTGTGATCTATATCCTTGTGGCTGTTTAAAATCAAGGGCAAGATTTTCCTTTTCTTCACTGGTGTGTTCACACAGTGTCTCATGACACAGAGCAGCCACTGAGGGGATGCTGTGCTTTAGTTGCTGGTGTGTGTCAGGGCATGGCCCAGCAATGGTCAGAGTCAGTGGGGAGCTCTGGAACGTGCTGTGGTGGAAACAAGGTTAGGTCCACACTGCTTCTTGAGGGTTCCCACATGAACATTCTCCACACCTGACAGACCACATATCTGGGCAGATGTGTGGCAGGTCTTGGCCAGGGGGAAGTTCTGAGAAGCTGGCCCTGGCACTCTCACATTTGCCTGGCTCTGTGCAGGCACCATGAATCCCTGCGGGAATAAGGCAAGCGGGCATCACACAACACCATCACAGCTAGAGTGGCCAACACCTTCTCATACACTATAAACAAGGAATTTTACCTTGTCCTCTTGTCAGAATAGTTTCAGACAGCTCTACCTAAAATTCCATTTCCTCTCTTTTATGCAGTCACTTCCTATATTACTTTGGGAAAAAATATTCCGGATAAAATTCTGGACATTTGCCTTTTTTCCAAAATTGTTTTAAAAATGCTTTTATATGTTTATTCCTTTAGTGGAAAGTTTCTTGACTAATGATTTGGGCTGGGAAATGATAATTTGTCTTTATACTTCTTCATCGGACTATTTTCCTTTCAATGGGCCCTACAAATCACAACTGCCCACCCTCACTTAAGAGGGTTTTTGATTATATTTTAATTGCTAGATGATTATCTAGGTAGGAATAGATTGAGTCACATCATTGAAGGCTTTTTCCACTCTTCAGGCTGTAATATTCAGGTTGTTTAGTCCCAGCCAGGAGGTTCAAACTGTTAACTAGGTGCCCTGTTTTCCAGGCTGCATAGGATCTGTACTCATTCTGGGACATGTCAGAGTCTGCATCACGAAGCAGCTACTCACCAGAGTGAAGTGATGCTTACCTCCAACGAGGCTCATACATCTGGTCCTCTGCCTTTGGAAGATGTGTGTTCAATTCTCCTCTCTGAGAATGCAGAGCAGAGATCTTTCTCTTCAGTTTCTTAGGTTTCTGCTGAACAGCCTAACTTGCACAAAGTGTCTCTGCGTCAGCAGGCAGGGGCTGGAGTCCTTACTGCACCATTGCCCCCTGTGCTGAGGCAGGGAGGAGGAGATAAGCTGTTTAAGGGATTGGGCTACTGCAAACTTCTGAGCAAAGGCCAACTTGGGCTTTTCAAGCACATGCTGCATCTCTTGCTGCCCAGATCTGTATTGCCTGCATTCAGCCCCTGTGGTGATGCCATGAATTAGACTCAAATGCTCTTTGACAGCCACAAGGCTGAAAATAAAAATGCAGTAATAAAGCCAGTACTTTGTTACAGCACTGTACACAGTATCTGGTATTGTGTTTGTTGTGGAGGATGACTGCAAAGAAATCTAAGAAGTTAGGATTGGTAATAAAAGACAGGAGTGTCTTTCCCTGTCTCACATCATACCTCACAAAACAACCAGAAAGCATGAAGGGGGGTGACAGTGGAGGGTCTTTTACTCTGCATGCTTGGCTGAGCCTCAGACAGGGTGAGAGAGATCATGGCTGCATTGTCAGGAGGTTCAGTGAGAAGACACCCTGTTGGCTCTGAATTTGCTAGTTCAAGGCCATGCATGTGTTGACAGAGTGCTGAGCTGAGCTCAAGTGAATACTCCTGGATGAGAGGAAAAGCCCGTGTGTGTGTCAGGCTGATAAAGCTGCTCATCCCGCTGCAAGTGTGTCTGCATGGCAGCCTGCTCTCCCATGGAGGGACAGTCCCCCAAGCACTGTGCTCTGCTGGGCTCTGCTCCCACTTCAAACTGATTTGGGAAATGGACAATTTGCTTGCTGTGAGAGGGTGGCTGCAAAGCTTTCTTTCTCCCACCTGGTGCCCATTTAAACTGTCAGATCTATTACAGCTATGAAGAGGTTGTATCTGGCACTTCTACACCCTTATTTCTCATAAGCATTGCTAATTCAAGAGATTCTGGAGGTGTTTATGGATGGCTGAACACCACAGAGCATTCTGAAGGGTCTCATGGTCATTGGACAAAATCCATGCTCTGCACAGCACATTCACAGAAACTCAGAACACTCTCTCTATTAGATGTGTTTTAAAAATTCTAGAGGAATGACCACACATGGTACATGGGAATCACAGTTTAACTCTTTCAGTCCCACATCCCCAGTTCTACAAAGCTCATGGCTTGGCTGGGTGAATACTGCTGTGTAGCACCCAAAATCTTCTGGTAAAAATTCTTCTGGTATCAGGAATGGGGGTGTTCATACAGCAAAAAGTGTCTGTATAGCTGATCAAAAAAGACATTGAGTGAGTGCTTGATGCTGAAGATGTTTGATTACATCTAACATTGCCTGAGCTCTGTGAACCTTGCAGTGCATCTAGACCAATGCAGTGTGAGCAGAGCCTACAGCCAGTTGCTCCCAGGGTGCTGATGTCTCTCAGTCCTGCCTGCCAGTCAATTTCTACCCATGCACTGTATGTCATCCGTCTGTGAACCTGCTTTTCTAAACACCACCAGCAGGCTCAGCCCACTCAATCTTGCTGCTGAAGCAGCCTCTTTAGTGCCCAAGTAGTGAGCACTAAGCCTGGTGAACTCCAGCTGTTGTGTCTCAATAACACTGAGCGTGCTTTAGCCATTGCATGTTCAGCAAGAACCACAGCCACATTCACCTGGAAGCTAGGAGTGTCACCTCGGCCAGGCCATCCTTCTGAAGTGTTCACTGGCTAAGGGAGAAGCTGTTTTGTGGGTTCATGCTGGAGCATGGGGACGTGCAGTGGTGTTATGGCTCGTATCACCACGCTGTATAAAAACTATTAGAAATGTACCTGAGAACACATGGTCATTTCAGGCAAAATGCCTGTGCCTTTGCTGTCCTGAGATGCAGCATGAAAATAAAGCTTTTCTGGATGCACTCCGCCACAGGAATATTTTCCAAGTAGGCATGCTTCCCCAGTGTTTAAACCAGGTGATTCTAAAAATACTCCCTTTGAAACCAAAGGGACTCGGCAGGGATTTTGGCTCGTGCATTTTGCAGGAAGTGGAAGCCCTCCCAGAGGAATTTCCAGGCTTCCCAAGCACGGCCGGCCCTGCGGTGAGCGGGCCGGGCCGGGCCGGGCGGGCGGGCGCTGTCCGTGGTG
>VZRH01000661.1:0-15831 GCA_013397555.1 Urocynchramus pylzowi | reverse complement strand
TGGCCCCCCCCTCCCAGCCAGAAAAGCACACGCACGGGCCCACCTCCCATTGAATGGCGGGCTTTGTGCAGGGAATTTCCGGAACACAGCCCAGGGCTGGAGGCGCAGTATGAGTGGAGGGGCTTTGGGCAAGGAGCCTCCCTTAAGCCCACCCCATTACCACGGTCACTGTTTGCCCTGGGCTCTCTAAAAGGACTATTGTTGCCTGTTGCCAGGTATTCCCTAGCAACACTTAAGCCAAGCTGCCTCCTCTATTTATGGCAGAAACTTTTCAATGGTCTCCAAAACACGTGCTTGTCAACTTCGGAGAATACCTTCAAACAGACACAGAGGGGGAAAAAATAATCCCAAGCACTTGCTTTAGTTGAAATATGTGTGTTGGGGGTGTTTTTCGATTTCTTGTCATTTACCTTGGATCAGAAACCCAAACAATCGCAATTTGAAAAAAAAAAAGATCCGTCCCCATCACCTTCTCGCAGCCCCTGTCCCCTGCACCCCTGAGCCTTTCCACTGGCAGGTGGGTGGGGGTCATTTATTAGATGGATGAGCTTTTGCTACACTTTGAATCTTTCTGCACAAATGATTGCTTCATTATTTTAAGACAGATTTTGATTTCTTTGTGCAAGAAATCAAAAGAACCTTACAAGAACCACCATACTTCTTGTGCTGTCCAGCAAATGACCAATTGCCAAGGGGGATGGAGGGTGGGAAGGGGGTCACTAATATACCTGTACAGCACAGACATGACACCAGCAAGTCACATCACAGAATAGTTGAGGTAATCCCGTGTGGTAGACACAGGTAGACACCTGTGGATTTATTTCAGGGATTACATATTCCTATGCTTGCATTTCTGCAGTCATTTTGTCAGCTGCAGACAGTCAGTGGTTCAGTCAAGTTCAAAGAGGAACCAAGCTGCTGCATGTCCAAAAAGTTGCATATATATTTTGGAGATCAAGTGTAATGATGTCAGAGAAAAGCTTTTTACAGCAAGTCTCACTTGATAGAAATAGTCTTTGTTCTTTGTGTGATGTCATACAAAGAGTTCCAGCATAAATTGGTGTCTTTGCTTCTATCACATTACTTGCAGATTGTTACTGCTAAAAAGCACTGTAGTCATTGCCATTTTTGGGAAAACCTTATCAGATAACCAGATAATTCAAGTAAGGCCAAGATTTACAAAGACAGCTGAAGCAATGTGGCACCCAGCTCGTTGTGAATTTCAGTGGACCATGAGCAGCTCTGAGCTGCCCACCCACGTATCCATGACAGCAGTGGGTGCATTCCCAGTGCTGTGGAGGACAACACACTGGTGCAGTGTCAGCACCATGTCTGGAGTAATAATCTGAACTTTTCCCATCTGCAAATTCACATTGTGTTTCCTGACATGTCCTTTAAAGCGTCAATACACTAACGTGACGTCCTGGCCCTGGGACGTTTTTTCTTAGCTGTACCTTCCCTGTTGCTGTGGTGGCCCCAAGAACTGGGCTTCCCAGAACCATGCAGGAGGCCAGCCTGAGGCAGCTGCCTGTGGTGGGAGCACCATGGAGGCCTTCAGAGCTGAAGCAAAGCCCCAGGAGTGAAATGGCACTGACTGACAGGGAAATGCTGTGTCGCTGTTCGCTGCTCTCTCTCCCCAGTAGAAGGCCAAGGTCAAAGTTGCCTTTCTTGTTCTGAGCAAGAATCTGAAAATATTGAATAGATGCAACGATGCAACTCATTCTGTAAATGATTTTAGGTTGTGACTCTCTGATGAGCTGTGTCAGGCTTTTAGAAACATTAGAGAACATAACTAGTTGGTATTTCTCTTTTATGACCTGTAACTACGGAAGCTAATCAGTCAATGACAATGCGTTCTTACTCCAAAATTACATGCAGGTTTTATGATAATACATCTTTTCCCAGACTTGTGTGCCAGTACCTCCACAGAGAAGTGAAATTAGTATACTCATCTATCTGCCCTGATGCTTCTGCATCCCCATCTGCTGGGGAATAGTTCTTCCTCTCAGCTCAACCTTCAAAACTCAGTGTTGTTTCTGTTTCATAGAAATACTGTAATTAGGAGATGCTAGATTTCTTCTGTTAACATATTCCCCTGCAGAGCTTGACATTACAGTGAATGTAAATGGTTTCATGAAGTGCAAGATTAGGGCTGTTTAAATAATTGTTGTAATTGGAAATATGTGTATTATTATCTCTCAAGATGTTTTAGATTAAATTAATGAAGTTCACATCTGGAAGAGCAGAAATTAACCCTTTATGTGTTTCTGATCCCTTATCTAGGTAATTTGAAGCTCAGATTTCTGGTCCAGCCCCTATAACACAACCGTTTCTAGCTTTGAAAAACACTGTGTTTTAGCCCTTGGTATTTATTCTATTAATCTCTGGATTACACTGCTTTTTTTTAGAGCAAATACATCAAAACCTACCAGCTTGGTCTGTGGAAAGTCTATCCCATAGTTCCTACTGCAACTAATGGATTATGCAAGACATAATAGAGATTTCTGCCTTGCCCTGCATTTAGTCAGCAACTATATAGCAAAATATTTCAGAAGGTCAAGATTTTTATTTCTGGAACTTTCACTGTTGTCCTTCTGCATGACCAGCGGCAGTGTAGGAAAGAGGCATTCATATTCCTTCTCCAAGTCTCTCCAAAGTTCTTAGCTATTTTAGCCCTATGACCCCATTTAACCCATCTTTAGCACATAAAGGTGCTCAAATAACTTTAAAAAAGGCATGGAGAAAGGGATTCTCTATAAAGGGACTGATCACTCAATACTTTCTATTTATTTAAAAGGGTTAACTTCTAACTCCTGCCTTTGCAACTGGCTGACATGCATCCTAAATGTGATTCTGTAAGCTGGGCAAAAATGATGGTTCTCAAGTAGGACAGAGGCATACAACAACTCTGGGCAAGCTGTTCTTCTGTGGACAGGCTTACTTAGGAATAGCTCTAGTCATCCTACAGCTTGCCTGTCTCAAATTATACAATTTTCACTTTAAAAGTAACCCATTAAAATGGTGTCAGCCACTGTTTGCCAGTGGCCAGCACAATTGTCTGTTACACCCATTTTGTATAAATTATCTGCTAGTTGAGATAGTCACTGTGTGTTAGTTTGGCAACTACTCATTGCCAGTGCTTGAATTGATTCTGGGTGAATCTGGGGCAGATTTTTCAGTTTCTGATGAAATTCAATTTCCATAATTTTACACATGGTTTCACTGCCATGTGTAAAATTATACACTTGCCCACATTCTTGAGGGTACAAAATTTATTTTCATCAAAGGAGAAGTATGCCTTAAGTCATTCTCAGATTCCAAAACATGCTAGTTTGTGCCTTGCAGACACCTGTAAGAGTCTCTAACTTATTTAAGGCTTGAAACCCAGCACTTGAACTCTGGCCCTCCAGAAATACTGAGCCATCACTGAAGACCACAGTCTTTCCTCCTGAAGCACCTGGACTACAAAAAGATGCCATGAGCAAAGCTAGAGTGATTCTTATTTCTCCTGTGTCTGTATACAAGTCATTCTTGGAATAGAAAGTGAGTTTCTTGCATACTCAGACACCATGGTCTCCAGCCACCCAAGATTTCTGGAAAACTTCATCCAGTTCACCTTTAAGCAGCAGTTCAAACTAAGGTAACTAAAGAAACAGAGAAGGTGAGAGGTGTGAAATAAGGCTGAGCTCACCACACTGCCCAGCAGGCCGTTGGCTGTCTCACAGGAAGCACGTCCCACATCTGTAACAGCTGGTTCCTGTAGAACAGCCAAGGACATGGCTGCAATGGAGACTCTGTGTCCCCCTTAGTGCTGTCTTATACAGAGGATGGTGGAGGTCTGATGCCAGTGGGGAGCCTTGCCTTGTTCCCATCCAAGTTATTATCCATATGGATGCAAACGTGCCGAGGAACTTTCACATACAGGAAGCAACCAAAGATGCTTTTAAATTAGCATTAATTTTTAGTTGACTTTTCCATCTTTCTCAGAATCCTGTGGGCTCCCAGACAGAATATTTCCTCTGTATAGGCCTGCTCTGATCCTATCTTTACTGTGTGGAAAGTGCATACTTTGTTGCTTCCTGACTTCAGTGAAGTCAAAGGAGTCCCAAACAGACTTGGAGACTCCATCTACCTGAGAGGACAGTCACTGATTTTCAGCATGGGCAAGGCTGGGAGCCAGAGGCCATGGCATACAGAGAGTGAAAGGGCTCCCTGCTGCTGCTGCCTTTGCTTCATCCCCTGAGTCAGGAGAGTGGTTGTCTCACACAGACCAATGATCCCATTGCAGCAGTAGGTTTTCACTTCTCTGAGGCAGTATCTTCCAGCTACCAATGGTCTCAGTCTGTCCTGCCTAACCACAGGCTAGAAGAGCACTGGAAGGTTGTTGACCCTCATCTAGTGCAATCCTTTGCCCTGAAGGCAGTGTCAGCTACACAACCATTCAGAGATTAATAGACTTATATGCACAGCAACACTATCATGGCTGTACAGCAGTCTGCTCACAGCCAATTTTATTTATTTATGTACATATTTCAGGCAAAGATTAGTTTAAAACCTATAAAACAGGAGGATATCCACCGTGCATAGCTGTGGGTTGACTCTTAGCATAAGGATGAAAGCCTGGATAAAGAGAGGGCAAATGCTGCTTTGCTTGCTTGTGTTCATAGCTGGATGTTTCTTACTCCTTCCCCCTACCTGCAGGAAAGGAGTAGGAAACTCTAAGTGCCCTGAGTCTTCAAGTTGCATACTGTATTTTTCCTGTTTGTGTTATAGTATTAAAAATGTTTCTTTAAACTGGTGCTCTCTAACACATTGGGCTCTGAGGCTTGCTGTTGCCTACAGTGGAATCAGAAAGGCCTTCTTCCCAAAGGCTTGGAGACATCTCTGTCTTCACTCTGGACATAAACTAAACTGTGATTTATTTGCTTAAGCCTGAATGTAGAGAATCACTTACACTTGTACTTAAATCTGGGACCATGAAGCCTCTCTGCAGTCAGGGTCTCAGGGCATTATGAACTGGAATGGGAGACAGCATTCTTCATGGACCTCAATGTTGTTGTGAGGCTTCAATATTAGCACAGTGTTTAAAGCTCCCAGGCACTTTAATAATAATAAAAATGACAACAACAGCAGCAATAACATGGACATGGATGGACATGGGTGCATGGATATTTTATATTGCCCCTCTAGTTCACAATCCCTATTGCCTACAAAAAAGTCAGAAGCTAAAACTAAATGAATTATTAAACTGAATATGATTGCAACCCAGCCAATATGAGAAATCTTTTCAGTTGTGGTGGAATTATTTGGGCTTCATGTAATAACTAACAATGAAAACAGGAACATATTTATATTATCCTAAAATTATTTTTTGGAAGATAACTTACGTCTGAAAGACAGACTCCATCAATAGCTGTCTTCACTTTTCCTTTTTACATTTACTTTTATTTAAAACAACCTCATAAACAGAAACTGGATTTTCCAAAATCACTCTTATTAAGGCCTATGGTTTTAAAAAAGTTTGTAAAGCAGTTTTCTACAGAGAGTTTTTAACTGGATACAGATCCAGTTGAAGTCTATAAATAAATCCCATTGCCTATTTCTGTATAGAAACTGAAATGAAGACAAAGCTTTCACTTCAAAATCTGCTTGGATTTTCAGATTTCATGTATGGCATGGGTTTCCAAAGATTAACTTTTTTCGCTTTCAAACTGCATTAATAGCATTAGGCATCAATTAATCAGATTCAAAATTTGGAAACAAAGAAAGTATTTTGTCTGTATAATCACTGAGAGGCCATATACCAGGATCTTTTCTTACCAGCCTTTTTAATGATTATTTCAGTCCAGATTTTTTTTTTTTAAAGGAACTGCTAAAATCTAGGCTTTGAATTTCGTAAATGAGCCTGCTGCCCAATGCACTTCTCAGCAAGATAAGGGCAGAATGGCATTTGCAGAAATGTTTAGCTATCTCTCTAACAATCCTGCTTGGTTGTGGGCCCCTTGGTAACAGCTTGGCAAATCTGCAAAAGGAATGCGACTATATAGTTTGTGTGTGGATTGTTGAGTCATTATAGCCTCCAAATTGCACAGCAGATCATTAATCATAGGCCAAGATAGGCAATCACTGCAGAAACCTGATGAAAAGGCTCCAGAATAATGCCTGCTAAATCATGTTTAACATGCAGACCTTGCCTGTGCAGATATGGAAAGGGGGAGGTAAGGAAAAAAAATTATTCCCCTTTTAGGAAAGAAAACTTCTACTTATCTTTGATTTGCATTCAGCCCTCCCTCAATAGTCCTTAAGCCTGTTATTTAATTCATTTTGGTGCCAGGTCCCATCACAAAGCGAAAACCCTAACCAGGACCTAAGCAGTCTATGACCTCCAAACCCCCTGTCTTTTCTTGTCAGTTCTATGTCATTTGTGCAGTTGAACTCCACCAATTTGAAATGCTGACCTCTTCCATAGACAACCTTATTCTCCTTGAGTGAAAGAAAGGGCCAAGGCCTACAAACCACTCAAGCGAGAGATGGCAAGAAAAGAGAAAAGTGGTTGACTCGTAAATCAATTTCCACAGCCCACCCAAAACCCACATGAACAATAACGATGGTATTTTTTAAAAGTTGTGCTGTTGTGGTTTTCTTAATTGAGCTTATTATTTTTAGAAAAAGTTTTAAGCAAAGCAAAATTGTTTATTCAGTGTGGAAAATTAGGCCACATCTTCCTCCCGATCCACTTCAGACAGGGGTATATTTATATCAAACCTTCACTCCCACCTGTCATCTGCACAGAAAAGGAGCATAGCCTCACAACAGGGCTTTGTCTGCACTGGAAGAGGTGGCAATATCTAAAGAAAGGGAAACATTTGGGGCATCAATACATCTGTGCAGTACCAGCATGCAGGCAGAGCGATGGTACCTGCCTTTGTGCCGCACAGCCTGCCCACATGGGAGTACCTGTGCAGCTCTGCCTTTGGGCCCTGCCAGCCCCACGTGTGTGTCCATGGCTTGTCCCAAGCCCCTGGTGTCCTGAGAGCAGTGGAAGAACGTGCACAAGTAAGGGCTGTGTCAAACCAAGCGCACGCACCGCGCGGTACAGACACGCAAGCGGGTGTGCAGGGAGAGAAAGTCAGCGAGAAACCTGCCACCACGCAGGTTTTTAAAGACCTGTATTACACTCCCTGGGGGTCTGATTCTGCCTGTGTTGCTCTCTCAGGAAGGTTTCCTACTCCTCAGGTGGTCTCATTGGATTCAATGGCTGTGTCTTTGAAGAGCAGATGCAGAAATTGCCTGGAGCACACTATGCCCCAGGCCCCCATCCCAATTAGCATCTTTATGCTTTTCAGAGGCCTGAATCTGGCTGTGCAGTTTCTTACTGCATAGTCACATCTCTGGGTTTAAGTCTGGGACATCCTTAAAGGGCATTACCCATCTTCTCACTGGGAAATAGCCCCTCTTCCCTGCCAGACCTGCATTTCTCAGTCCTGCTCTTCCAAGATCACAATCTTCTGCAGCATGGGATGATGTAGTCTCTCCGCAGAGGCAGGTCCAGCCCTTAGGTTGGACATAATAAATTATTCTTAATCTTAAATGAATCTTTGGGTTTAGTTTTATATACACCCAAAACTTATAGTCACTTACAACATATTTATGACATGGCAGACAAAAATCTCTGGGAGGAATTAAATACAATATCACTGCCTCCTCACATCCTTGAGCCATACAACACTGAAGGTAGTAGCACCATGTGCCTCCCCTTTTTTTTATCTTTTTCCTTCTACCTCTGGCATTGGTCCTTTCTGGGCTATTCAAACTTTCGCTCCAGCCTTGCTTTCTTGAAACAGAATGATGGTACTTTATGATCTGAAAATTCTTGATACCTTACAAGCAAAATACAGTGTGATGTGTTGTTATGAAGGTACTCCATCAGAAAATAAATACCTACAATGGCGGACTAACTCCTCCAAGGAACCTGGCCTATTGAATTGGATTTTCTCAAAATTTCTGTGAAAATGCTGGTGGGACATGGTCAATGGGAGGGATTCCTCATCTGGGAGAACAGATGCTCCAAAGGAATCTGCCTGTGGAGCCTGCTCAGCCAACATGCCCCCATCAGCTCTGTGCCTGCTTGCCCTGGGGCTTACCAGCTCTGAGCCCTTGGGCAGAAGGGAGATTTGGAGCTGTTTATCCCACTTGACCCTCCATACAGATGACCTTCCATCATCTGGGGCCAGCTGATGCTAAGCAGTAAATTAAATTCAGTGGCATGCTGTCTCGGTTCTCAATGGCGTTTCAGAGCGAGTGCCGGAGCCCATAGAGCAGGGCTCATTAACACGCTGCTGCAGCAGCTGGAGCTGGAGGGGCTGTCAAGCTCATTACCTTTTATAATATGCCCACCGATGGAGCTAGGTGTGCTCTAGATGGATTTGGCAGAGGCCAGCACTTTTGTCTGGGGGTGAAGCATTGCGTTAATCTGACAGGCAAGACTCCGCATTATGCAAAAGGAAGAATTCAACAGGAAACAGATGCGTGTGGATAAAAATTAATCAATGTTTTTGCGACCCGCACCTCTGAATGCAGCATCTGTAGCAGTAGAAAGGATATATTCTCTCCTTCCTCATATCTTGTCCTCAGCAAACCAAAGCTTATGGTAAGCAGTTTGCAAAGTTTGACTCCAGTTCTGTGAAATCCTTATGTGTTACTGGAGTTTTCAGCAGTAATTTTGTTGATTTTCTTGGTCAGCTTTGTGTCCATCATTGTCAAGCCCGACAATACCGAAATGATTTTGCTCCTGAATTTTTGAAGTAATGCACCAAAATCTTTATTTTACTGCTCTTCTTACTATTCTAACATACACTTCCATTCCAAGCTCACTTTCCAACACTGTTTTGTTTGGACTGCATTGCAGCATGTTCCAATAGTCAATGTGCCTTCACCTACTTTGTTGTACTAAAAAAATTTAAAAAGTGATATGCCTGTAAGGAAGAGAAAATGGCAAAATCAGAGAAGAAAACTGGTGATGCCCAGACTCCCTGAATAGATGAGTCATATCTTGAATCCATTCATTAAAATCTAGATCTCTGGGGAGAAAGAACCTCAGATGTATAACAGTGAAGTCAGAAGAACAGGGCCTGCAGAGAGTCCCTTGCTGGCTACTGTCCATACAGCACAGCAGTGGAGAGCTGCATTGGAAAATCTGAGTATAACACATTTACCATTTCAGACTGTCTTCCTGGGAGCTTTGTTTTTTAAGATTTTTAAGGAAATAAAGCTCTTTCTGAAATTCTGAGCTTGTTAGTACGTATTGATTACGGTCACTGGGTTACTGATGGTGTACAGTGTCTCTGCTAGAGGAGTAAGAAAAGTTTCCAGAGCTAGGAGGAGGTGATCTCAAGGGAATGCACTGACATAGTACATCTTGTCCTTCCAGTGGCCCCTGATTCACATTTCTCACATCCCTGTTAGAAGAAGTAGGCTGCTGTATCATAGGTGGGAACCTCACACAGGCCCAGCACTGGAGCAGACAATTTTAATTTCCTGTTTTCTTAGAAAGGGAGATGGCAAGGATATCTGTGAGTGGTCTCAATTACAGCAGCAGCAGCTAGCAAGCATGCTTTTAACAGTGGTGTTAATAAGGCACATGCTCCTGGTTGTGTCTCACAGAAGTAGTTGCTCAGCCCCTGCTTCTTTTCATGCTGTGGTGTCATCTGGCACAGCTAGATCCTTGTTTGGGTTATTTAATTGCTTCTTTGCCTGCCTTATGCAAACTCCATTTGTAGCTGGGCTTTTGGGCACTCGGACCCATGACTGCACTGCATTTAGCAAGCACTCTGCTCTGTCTGTAGGCAGTATTTCACACAGTCACCCAGTGACTTTATTCAGTTTGCTGGTCCCCAAAGTTATTGTCACTCTGCATCATTTACCAATACAATTTTCACAAACAAAATTAGTCATTGCAATGTAGGTGTATGGAAGCTGTCCCACTCTGGAAGGATTCATTAAAATTCCCATAATAGTCTCCTTGTCAGGACTCTTGCCTGCTGTCTGGGAAGTATTTCAACAAGTCTGTCCTACTGTTGTGTTAATTAAACATTGTTCTATTTATAAATGCTCCATTGGTCAGTAGCAGTTCCCCACACAGAGAGAGAGGAGTAGTGGTAACTAAAAGTGAAGTGCCAAGAAGATGGGGGTTGGCCATGCAGAGAAACCAAGGGACAACCCAGACTGAGAAAGTGCCCCTCTTGGATCTGTCATTGTCCTCCTCACTTGCCCTGGGGCTGCAGTGGGTCTTCTGACATTTAACTTGGTGCAAGGGAGGAGAGAAGGAGGTTTGCTCACTGCTTTCTCCAGGAGCTATTTTATTTCTGTTTGTCTGTACATTGTAATCTCGTCACAGTGATTGCCACAGGGTCTTAGAGAAGGTGAAAACATATCTGAAAACACATCTGCCTTCAGATAGAGACCAAATAGCAGAAGTAAGGATAAAGCCGTTGTCCTCCTGTGTTTGTTTCACACTCCTGCCAGCCTTCTCTACAAGCATCTCTACCTGCACAGACACATCTCTTCTGACATATGCATGAACACAAGAAGAGGGACCTGTGGGAGCCCTGGGGTGCTGCTGTTATAGAATAGTCTCCTGGGGCTGGGTGCCAGGAGGATCTGACACCCACTACCTGGGTGTCAGGAGGATCTGCTCAGCATTGCTCTTCCGATATGCTCCCATTTTACTCATCAGAACCCTGCTCTGTTCTGTACACAGCACTGCTGCTCAGTAGGGCCCCCTCTCCCTGTCATGATTTCTGCCACAGCATCTTGCACTGCATCCTCTGACAGTGCAGGTCCATGCCATCCTCTTTTCTGCATATGTAGAGACAATTGCCAGCATTTTTACCCAGCATTATTTTCTACAGGCTTGCTGGACTCAGAGGCAGGAGACATTGGCCACCATCCTCACCAGACAGTCCCTAAGGGGCAGAACCCAAACCTTTGGTGAAGACCAGGGCAATTTGGGATTCAGGTATGTAGTACCTACTAGCAGATTCTTCTGAAGGCTTCATCTGTGCTTTCTTCTTGGTTTGCTGGTCTCCTTCCAACCCACACTTGTTCTCAATATACTGTGCTAGGGAGAGATGTGAGAATGTCTGCCTGAAGATGTTTGTGAGTGAATGAGTATTTATGCTGGAAGTTGGTTCAGGCATATTTCTCAAACTGGCACAGCCCCAGATATGAGAACTGGGAGGCCAAAGAGGTAGAAGAGAAGGAATCAAAAAATTGAGAGCAGAGAGTAAAAAGTGCTGCCAGGCCCATCCATGGACATACATCTGCCTAGAACCTTAATTGGCTGTTGAATTCCAACTTCAAATCATCGAGCATGCAAAATCTGTGAGAGCCACAGGAAGCCCTGGAGTTCATCTGAGCAGCAACACAGTCAGGAGGAGATGGAAGTTTGGAAGTTGTGCCTATTTTTTATTTTTTTTTACTTTTTAATTTTTTTTTAGCAGTACCTCCTGTTTGACAGGATAGGCACTGTAAGTGTCCTTGCTAAGTCAGGACTCATAACTAGGCAGACCCACATGATCTGCATTAGAGTAACCTAAAAAGAGGTTTGCTGTGAAACATAAAACAAGATGAAACAAAATGTGTGCCACTGCCTGTTTTTCAGACTTTTGGTCAGCTGCTCCTAATGGAGCCTGTATGGCATGGAGGAATACATGCATATGTATATATGTGCAAGTAAAAGAAACTGCAAGTAAAATCTTGGGTCTTTAAAGAGCACCCTTCATCTGAAAGTCTCAAAGGGCTGGTTATTAGTGGGCAAAGTGACCCTTTGCTTGTAAACCAACAGTATGATAGTATTCTGTTTATTCTCTTAAAGCTACTGCTCTCCTACAGAGACACAGTAGTGGATGTAGGGTTCCATGTCAGCTGGTTCTGCTTTGCTGCTGTATCTCCTGGGATGCAAAAGATCCCCTGAGATGCAAAAGCAAAGATCTCCAGTACAGAGAGACACTAAAGTATGTGCTTAAATGTGACTGCCATTTAAAGGTGGGCTGGCTTCCTGTCCTGCTCAGGGAAACCTCCATCACCCTCTTGCAGGACCTTGGCAAAGCAGGGTGGGGAGCTCATCTGTGCTGTTGCCCAGGCTGTGTTTGTCCTGGATATGATGCAGGACTTTGCTCTCCTGCACTGTCAGTCAGGTGCCTTTCAGGAGCACTGTGTTCACTTCTACAAGTGCACACACGAATTATTGTTTACTCAATAACAAATCAAACAAATTCTCTTCTATTCAGATCAAACCACAATGATAAAAGGGAGCTGATTTCCACTATTATGAGCACCGATTGATGTCTTCCCTTCTCTGACTGTCTTTATTTCACATACAGGTGGCTTTTCTTTTTCTTTTTTTTCTTTTTCCTTTCAAAATGTCATCACCACTTAATTAGCAATGTGTTGTTACCTGAAAGTCAGAACAAACCTATCTTAGGCCATATGGCAGGGTTTTAATCTGCATTGTCATGGTATAATCATGTCGAAATGGCTTCCCTTTTCAGTCAAAACTGCATTTCACACTTTACTAATATGGGGCTTTTCCTTTCCTCTTCCAGAGCAATATAGCCTTGACAGTCCAGCAAGTGCAAATTAAAATAGCTCCAAGCTGAGGCCAGCAGCAGGAGGGAGAGTGAGCAAGAGAGTGGTGTGACTGGTGGGGAGGGAGGAGGACCCCATCCCAAAACTGGAACCTGTGCTCTTTCAGTGATCTGCGAAATTGAACCAATGAGTTTGGGCTCCATTTAGGAAGACAATTCCCCTTCCCTATAGCAAAAGCCTGGATTATGCCATTGGGGCTGGCTATAGGGGGTCTTTGTGAAGTTTACCTTTCCCTCCCCAGTGCTATTAGGAACATATAGAAGCAGAAAGCAAGAAAGGTACATGTTTGTGCAGAGCAGCAGTGACCAGAAGAAGACTTTGCAATTGACTGCTGTAGTTGTCTACAGGGTCTAGGAGAAGATTAAAATACATGGTTAGGTAACATTTTCAAAGAAGTTTTACTCCCAAGCAACTTACAGATAACATATTGTACAACACACAGATGTTTACTCTGATGTTTTAGGATGCATAACTGTCCTTTTCTGGGTGTTAGGTAAAGACCAAAAAACTGGATTGAATCCTGTTTGCAGTGGGATAAAAGGAAACGTGGGTTCTCTGTTGCCCAGAAAAATAAGGCAGACTATCAGTATGCACTGGCCCTCCCCACAGCACCTTGCACAAAGCAGAGTCTGGGTCAGAGACCCTCTCTCTCTTGGCAGTTTTCTCGTGTTCTCCCAATGCTGCATATCCCCAGCCACCTGTGAGGAACTACTTATGGTCTCTGTTTAGCACTTGTGGATCTCAGGCTAAAATAGATTGAGTCAGGACAAAGTCATAGGCAGCAACGAATCTAGATAGCTTCAGTCTATGATCAGTGCCCTTAGTTTCCCAGGCCTGCATTTTTACCCATCTTACCCCTCTGTAATTAGGATAGTAAGTACCAGATAGCCAGATAGAGGGAGAAAAAGGATCTCTTGAAACTTCTCCCCTCTCCTACCTGTTGCTTGTGTTTCTCCAGGACAGAAGTGTCAGAGCCAATGAAAGTCCCAGTGCTCTGTGGGGCTTTTCTTTTGAGTACATCCTTCAAGGGACATATCTGGCTCCAAAGCCACAGGAGATCCCTGCCTTCTCTGAAGGGGAGCAGCAAGTACCATTTTGCCTGGATGCACTGTGCTGCTCCAGGGTGTGTATGGGATGGAGAGCTGGGGTTCCTGTCCCCAAGGTTAGAGTTTCTCCCACAGGATGTATAGGAATCACACAGCTCTCTAACCATGGGCAGTCTGATATCTTTCACATGCTGTCTGAACTGTGTTGCTGTATCCCTTTACAGATATAACCCCTGGAACACCTCAGATTGGATGGCTGGAGGTACTCCTTCCCTTCAGTCACTTTGTATTTTGCTGGAATTTCATTTTTTCAACCCCCATATGAATATTACAATGCACAGAAATAATCTCCCCTACTCTTTCCCACCCAGCAGAAGGCTGAATGTAGAAGCTGCTCAGTGCTGATCTGCTCCTTATCAGTTATTAACATACACACGTATTTGCAATGAGACAACCAAGGCAACAAGGGCAAAAGAAAAAAAAAAAAGGAGTTTAAGTGGTGGTCTGAGGTTTTGCTCACAGTAAGAGATGAACCAGAGCTCTCTTGTTATTGAAATGTCTGGTAAAACTGTGCTTTGGCCAGGAAAGTCAAAGTCTAGGTGTTCACTTACAGAAATCAACATCAGTGCAGGGAAAGATTTAAATATTTTAGTGTCCTTGTCAGCAGGTATTTAGTAGGGAAAAGGACTCAAGCATATGGGTAGTTGATCTCGCTAGGTAAAACTGTACATTTGAAACACATTTTCCTAAAAAATTCTAAAGAGTAAGATAGCTCTGGTGCTATACATAAGCACAGCTTCTCTGACATGAGGTCCTTCAGCCCAGCTGCAGGTTGGCCACCCAGCACATCTGCATGGTTACTTAGACATGAGACTGGAGGGAGAAGAAAGCAGAAAGCAGTAACAGCTCTGCTGGGCTGCTGTTTCACCAGGTACCTCGTGTGCTTTGCAGGGCTGGTGCAGGAAAGGGTTGAAGGTGTAAAGGGACGGTGTGACTGCATGCATGAGTGTTTTTGTGTGTGTGTGTGTGTGAATGTGTGTGTGTGTGTGTGTGTGTGCGCAATGGTCCTGAGGACAAATATAATTCTGGAGCATGAAACAGAAGGATGAATATCAAGTGAGAACATCCAGCTGCAGGTCCAGTCCTCTTCTTTTTCCAGCTTTTGGATGACCTGCAAAGCCGAGGGGGACTGTTAACTGCCTGGGCCTATCCATTTGTCTCTCTCTCTTTACTTCTCTGTCCCTAACTCCCCCTCCCTCTCCCTCCTGCAGCTCCGGAGGGTGGAGGTGCGATTCGCTATGCCCGTTTTTTATTTCCAGCACGCTTGACAGGCTGGGCGAGGAAGGCGTTAATGTTTTCTGACAGGCCCCCTCTAATTGTTGGAGCTTTTCTTCTCTGCCTTTTCTGTGAAATTCTGACTTAGGCGAGCAGCATAACAAAATGCTCTGGCATTGAAATGTGCGCTTGCACTACACTGGGCTCGGGGAAACAGCATTATTCATGAAGATTTTCAGCTGTTTTTGTCTTTTAACTAACCTTTGAGTTTGATCAGAGGCTAGCCGGGCTCCCTTTCTCAAAAGGCGGTCTTGGCAACCCGACAATGGAGCCAAACTGTTTTCCCTGTTAAAGAGATAACTATGCCGTTGAGTTGGTACATGGGGGAAATTAATCTTCAGGCGCATACAAATGATAGCTTTACCTCGGTCTGCAATCGCCTGCATGGGATTATTGATAGGACGGGGGTAAGGAGCAGGAGAAATTCAGACTGGGGCAGGGAACTTAAAAAAAAAAAAAAATTCGCAACCCCAAGCCCATCATCCCTTTTGATTGTACAAAGCCTGCGATTGATTCTTCACCACTTTTGCAGCAGGAATTAGCCCCGCATTGTGCGGCCTGACACGCTAAGAGCTCGCTCGCTTGGGAGCTGAAGTTGCTGCGCGCTGGGACGAACCGGGGGGTGGGATGAGGGGTGGAGGGGCACCGGGGTGGGTGCGCTTCTCCCCTCTCCCCTTTCCAAGAGGCGAGGAGCAGGGAGACGCAGAATCGCCCCCCACTTCAAGTCGAGCTAATCCCTGAATGCACTGAGTAATACGCGCTGCATTATGGAGCGGCGAGCCAGGGCGTCCCGTGTGTGCCC
>VZRH01000660.1:1364450-1442859 GCA_013397555.1 Urocynchramus pylzowi | reverse complement strand
AAGGGTTAAAAAAGTTTTTTTTTTTTTTTTTTTTTTTTTTTTTTTTTTTTTTTTTGGTACCAGAAAGTGCAAGTAAAATCTTTCTTTTGGGAGATTTTACCCAAATTCTCACTTAGTGTTGATTAGTGGCACCATAGTGTTGTTGAAAGTTCTTCATCTGGTAACAATGTGGGGTCTCCTGATGGAGCCAAACTTCATTAATGACAACAGTCATGAAAACAAGCTGCAGCTGGATTTCACAGCTGTACTTAGTTTTAGAACCATATATAGGAGCATTTAGTAATTAGTGAACAGAAGGATGTGTGAGTGCCATGGGAAGTAGTAACCCATAATATTTTCAGAAAGGATCCATCCCTACTGAAAGCTTCCCTGTGTAGCTATGAAAACACAAATTTCCTTTCCTAGTGACCAGGCCATTAAACAAAGGGTGGGACTAAATTCTCTTGGCACTGACCTCAGCAAGACTGCTGGTGTAGTGCAACACCAGTCTGGTTTTCTCCTGCTGGTGTGGGGCAGCTGCAGCATAGGGGGTGCTCAGTTAGGATGGAATAACTGGGATCACCTGGGCAGGGGGCTGGAGCTGCTTCACAGACTCTGAGAGGGAGCCAAGGCTGAGATCCAGCACTGTGAGGTAAGGCAGAGAGGGACGTGGGCAATCTCCTCCCTGTGTCCACCATTGTCTCTGTTTTAAATTGATATTTGTATTGCTACCCCCTTCTGACTCAGAAGTAATTCTAACTTGATTTTTGGGCTCCGAGAACATGTCTTGAGGCTTCCTTCTCTAATGGGCAGTGATAGAGGTACAGTTGACTTGGATATGAAAACAATGAAAGCTGAGTTTTTCCACTCCTCAGAGTGGGAGTTTTAAGGAAAAAGAAAAAAAAAACCAAAACCAAATAAACTACAGCAGGCATGTGGTTGAATGACAGGAGGTGTCCATAGGGAAGAGACTCAACCTCCTTTGTTCATAAACCTGAGGAGGAGGAGAGAAGTACCAACCTGCTCTCCAAGTTCCTTACAGCTGCAATGGGTGGTGGGGTGAATTCAGAACAAAACATGTAACTGTTGAGATCTTCCAAAGGTGTTAAGTTAGGAGTTAGGTTCCATCAACAAAAAATAGCTCATAAAACTAGAGTAACGTTAATTAGCTGGCTTCTGAAGGCATACATTGTCAAGATGTCAATCTCAACTAAAAAACAGAGATTGAAAACTGCTTAAAATGTACAATCAAACCAGAAAAATGCCCCCCATTCTCCTTTCTCTGGTAACTATTTGTCTCCAGAAGTTGGAGCTTTAAAGAAAACATCATCTATTGGGAGAAACGTGATGCAATAGCAAGATTTGGCAATATCAAGGATACCAAAAAGTTCTGAACAATGTGAAACTATGAAGATTAAACACTAGATGGAGTAGTTGGACTAGAATGAAATTGATATTTGTAAAGCAACTCTAGTAACAGAGCCACTGTAAATATTTTGAAATTAAGGGCTTAGTAGCAAGGCACAGCACATGAGAACACACTTCTCCAGGAGTGCCAGTTCAGGGAGTTGGACATATGCTGCTGGATTCTTGCTCTAAAAACAGTCACCAGAAGGGTTCTTCCTTCAGCTTCTCTTTTGTGAGGTCCTGAAATCTTGTCAGAAAGAGGTAACAGGTTGGCTCTGTATGTTGCTGAGTAGCAGATATCCCTCAAATAAAAAGCAAAGCAGCTTGACACTCTGTGGGAAGGTGTTCTGCTTCTCTCAGGTGTCAGAAAGGAGGTAACTCTCTCCATGGGCTCCTTCCTCCTTGGGCCTCTTCCTCCATCTTCTTTTTTCCCCTCTGTTTGTCACTGCCTTAAGCTGTGATAGTTTGAGGGGTATTGATGCTCCTGCTGCCTTAAGCGTGTCTCCTGCCCACCCTGCAGCTTATCTCTTCATTCCCAACCCCTGCTCATTCTGTTTATTTTGGGGCATTGCTGTCTGTGCAGCTGCTCACTGAGCCCAGCTGGGGAGCTGGTACAGTAGGAGAGTCACCTGATCAAAAACCAAAGGGATGCAGTTTGGGGAGCCTTCAGCCCAGAGAAGAGAAGGTGCTGGGGTGGTCTCATTGAGGCCCTCCAGTACTCAGAGGGGTCCTCTAAGAAAGAAAGATGGGGACAGAGTTTTTAGCAAGGCCATTTGTGATGGCACATGGGGTAATGGTTTTAAGCTAAAAGAGTGGAGATCCAGAGTAGGCATAAGGAAGAAAACTTTGAGGAAGAGGATGGTGAGACACAGCGAAGGCACAGCAGCTCCCTGTGCCTGCTCTCTGTCAGGGGCTCCAAGTGTCTCAACACATGGACAGGACAATGGGCAGTCTGTTTGGGAAGCAGGGCTTTGGAGGCCTAAAACAAACTGTCCCCAGGGCCAAGGACAGTGCTGGCCATTCTGTCCCTGGGCAGACGGCCCTGTGGGGACGGCATCTCTCGAGAGCAGCGGTTGGTGAATGAGCTTTTGACCTTTTCAACTTATTGTATTGGTATCTAGCCAAACAGTTTGAGTTCATCTGTAGTGTGCAATGCTCAGGAAACAGAGTAATGACATGTATGTTTCCTACCAAGGAATAAGCTGCCTTTTGTGGAAGAGTAAATCAGGCCTCTGCTGCTGGTGGCCAGATGCCCTCCTGTGCTATGCAAGCACTGAGAGGAGCAAAGAAAACCCTAAAGAGGCTCAGAAAGAGGGATGTACAGTTAAAAAATCTTCCATTTTTCTTCCTTGTCAGTCAAAAGTAGATCCTCACTGTGTTACTTTGTGGATGAAATCCTGACCCCACTGTAGCAGGGGGTTTGACATTGACACTAGCAGGGCCAGCACTTCACCCCACATAGTTTGGAGCCTTTAGCTTGAAAGATGAAAACCAAAAGTCTCTGCAGGGATGCTGATCACCATGTGTCAGCCCCTATGACTCTTCTCAGGGTAATGATTCTATGATTCTGTGATCTTCAGGCCCAGATTTCCTCCAGGTATTTGTATATTCCTCCCAGGGGACAGAAGCCCAGACCTGGCCATGGCATGCTGTGTGTGCAGCACCAGTGTGAGCCTGACAAGATGGTCAGGGGGCAAAATCAATCTCCATGGAAACCTGTTTAAAGGATTTTTTCTCAAAAAAAAAAAAAAACAAAAAAAAAACAAAAAAAAAAAAAAAAAAAAAAAAAAAAAAAAAAAAAAAAAAAAAAAAAAAAAAAAAAAAAAAAAAAAAAACCAAAAACAAAAACCAAAACCAAAAACGAAAGAGAGCAGTATTTTCACTGCTCTCTAATTCAAATTATGGTGCTCAAGAAAACATTTGGGTTCAGTTAATATGGGTAGATGTTCCTGGACTTCTCCTTTGGACTTTCTGGGGTTTTTTCCCTGAACTTTTTTGGTTTTTCAAGAGGAAAAATAGGATTTTTAGCTACTTGTTGCTCATACATCAACATGGCTGCATGTCTGAGGTCAGGTTCCCACTGGCTATAGTTGTCAATGCCACAGCTGCCAATGATCTCTTTCTTCAGAGCTAGGAGACACTGCTGATGGTCAGCAAAGATATTTGGTAAGACAGAACTCGAGTTTCTGAGCTAAAGAAAATAATCCTTCTCTGTGAGGGTGATTAGACTTGTGAGCAGTTGCCCAGAGTGACTGAGGAGTCTCAAAACCTGACTGGACATAGCCCTGGGCAACCTGAGCAGAAGATTGTACTTGCTGATCTCCAGAAGGCCCATTCAACCTCACCAACTCCGTGATCCTGTGATTTAAAACATCCATGTTTTTATTTGCACAAACCTGGGCTGCCTTTTTTAGTGCAGATCCACGTTTCCCTTTGGATCTTTGCCCAACAGCTGCTCACAGCCCTGGAAACTGTGCAGGTGGCTTTGCAGGTGACTGCAGAGGTTTGGCAGAAGCTTATCTCACAGGGTGCCCAGCTGCCTGCTTGTCCAATCTTCTCTCAAGAGGCTCATCAAGACAGCATTCACTTTCCCACGAGAGGTGGGAAATGGTGGAATGCCTTCTTCCTGTGTTGATCCTGGAAAAATGTCTCTGTCAACACAGACAAGCTCTCATTATGTGCTTGAGGGACTGGAGTTGCCATTTCAATACAAAGCCTGTTTACAACTTGTATCCTGCTTCCACCTTTCTCTGAGCCTTCAGTAGTGCCTAGTCCTCAGGATGGAGCTCTGTGCAAGGGTGAATCCCACCTGTTTCTCCTTCTTCCTTTCTGTTTCTCTCTCTGTTGTGAAAGTCCTCAAGTCCAGTGGGCACTTTTGAGTTGTTTGGATGATGTGGTATGGTTTGTTGACTGACACATGTATTTATCCAGTCTTTGTGTCATATTGCTTCCCCTAAAAACAGTGGGACCAAAATTTCTCTTTCTCATAGGAAAAAGGCATAAACTTGACCCACATTGAGTCCCGACCCTCCCGTCTCAACAAAGATGAGTATGAATTCTTCATTAACTTGGAAGGCAAGAACGTCCCAGCACTGGACAAGATCATCAAGTCCTTGAGAAGTGACATTGGAGCAACAGTCCATGAGCTCTCACGAACAAAGAAGAAGGATACTGGTAAGGACATGCTGACAAGGTTAACATTAACATGGACTATTTATGTCACACACTGAAGTTACTTATTTTTCCTGTATTGCAGGATATCCTCTTGGATCTTTATGGCTACATTTCTCTCTCTCTGTCTCTATTTTTCCTGCACTGTAAACTTTTTCATTTGAAGATTTTCTGTCAGTGTACATTTTTGCCATGATTCTGACTAGGTCTCCTGGGAAACTGGGGAGGCTCTGCTACCCACTTTGGTGGGAACAGGACTAACTCTCCATTGCTGTCAGAAATCCCAGGAAGGTCAGTTGCAGTTCTACCTTCAGAGGGAAATAAGGGAAGATTTTTTGAGCTGTTCATGCTCCTAATTCTCAGAGATTTGCTGAAGTTGAGGCGGCTTGGTGCAGTGGTGGCTGCCCAGCAGATAGACTGAGACAGGCTTAAATGCCTCTTCAGATAACAGATGTGATTTTAATAGGATTTCAGACTTTAAATACTTTAGGCCTGGATCTTCCTCTTCCTTCCTAGGAACAACATGAAAGGACATTAATACCTTCTTGAGATCAGTGCTGGTAATCCTTTTACCATTTCCTTTGTGTCCTACCCATGACATTACATTTGAAGATGAAAAAGAAGGAGGCAGATTCTCTTTGGAGTCAGTTTTCTCCATTCATAGACAAAGGGACAAAAGGTTGATTAGGTGATTTATGATCATGTCAGATTGAAGAGGTTCACTTTTGGGGGCTTTTTTATTTCCAGAAGAAGGCTACAGGACCTACCAGGGCTTAACATTCATTTTTCTAGTTACTATGAAGAAGGTAATAAAGAAGTTTATTAAATAATAAAGTTGTCTATAAAGATATGCCAGAGTCAGACAGAGATACAGCTCTAAATATCATCCAGGAAAGTCTTGCATGTGAAATTCTGACCTCACAGAAGTCAAAACTCCCGTGGTCAGCTGTAGGATTAGGATTTCACTGCATGTTACTGTGTTGATCAAAGGAGTTTTTTGAGCTAGATTATCCTGTCAGTGCTTCAAAAAGGGACTTGATCCTCTTCTGTCTGAGAGGATAACTTGTGTTTGTTTGTTAGTTTCAGCAATTCAGAAATATTATAAAATGGGAACAATTTATTGCCGAAGAGAGGAAGATTGATGTTTCTTCTTGCCCTTTCTCATTATTTTTTCAATTTCAACTCCTCTCATGAGTAATAAGGGTCCAGTCAAACTGAAATCCTCCAAGGGTCATATTTTGAAAGGTCAAACAAGCCCTGCTTAGGGGATGAACTGTGGGTGGCAAATCCTGGGCGGAGGCACTGCAAGGGCAGAGTGAGATGGGAACAGCCTGAGCTGTAGGAAGTGTGGTGAGATGCTGTCCTTTATCAGCGATGGCATTAACAAATAACAGGCCTTGTGGTGCATTTCAGGCCAGCTTGTCTTTCAAATCTATCCTCCTGGCAAATCTGGTCATAGTCCACAGATGTGCCTGTGTGAAATCTTATTCCCAAAACACAGAACAAGAGCACTATGCCTCCAGGGAGCAAAATCTCAGACAGATGGCTTATGGGGATGTTGCCACACTTGTCTCAGTGGGCAGGTAAAGGCTGGGAAGGTTTTCTTCCAGAGCCAGTCTGGGATCCCATGGGACTGATTCTTTTGCTGCAGCCTAGGATGCTGTCATTTCTTCCCTGCAAAGGATTCATTTTGCTCCTGCTTATGATTTGAGAAAGAAAAACCTTATTTTTCTGTTTCCCGTGGGAAGCACACAGTCCCATTCTCGGGGCACTGCTTTGTAGGCACTCAGAGGAAATTTCTGTATTCTGTCCCTTCTGCGTAGCTCAGAGTTAAACACTGTGTGTATGTGATTTATTGGGCAAGGGATAAAGGAATGGCTTTTTCTTTTTTATTTCTTTTTCTTTTTTTTTTTTTTTTTGGGTCACTTCAACTGCTTTTGGTATCTTTTCTTAACTAAATGCAACATTTAATTGACACATTCCAATAGTTACAAATATCAGATTTGGATCAACAGTGTAATTCTAGGTGAGAGTAGGCCAGCAAAGTGCTCTAAATCCAAGTGTAGCTTTGGAGCTTCAGATGAGAAGGGCTGGCAGCTGCTGAGCCAAAAGCTCTTTGAGTATGTGGAAAGATTTGTTGTAAAAACACAGTGCATCTCCTAGTGGCTCTTTTTGGAAACAAGATGGTAGCTGCAGTCCACTTGGAGCCCATGAATAAAAATAATTAAATATTATCCTGTTGCAGCATTAGGGAAATGCAGACAATTTATTGCATTTCTGAAACAAGCTGGGAGCTGAGGATCTGTAGGGGCCTTGTTTGCTAGACCCTGAGGCTAGCCAGAGCGTTTGAGAGTGTTTAAAAAAGGGCTAAACCTGGGCCTTGAACTGCTATAAATTGCATAGACCTGTCTTTGACCCTCCTCACAATGGTCCAAGTGGAGGATTCTGCAGAAGTCCTCCCTGCCCCTGCTTTGCTGCCTCTCACATAAATGGCTCATTAGCATTCTGCTCAGCATTTGACCCCACGGTAATTTGGTCACCACTTGGGTGTCCAGCAGCATCCCATAAATGCTGCTGTTTCACTTACAGACAAATCAATATTTATTACTGATCAGCCCACGTTTGCTCCTCAGACCTTCACAGAGGCCCAGTGTTGCAAGAGCTCGCCCTGGCAGTTCATTAATGGCTCTGCAGACAGACAGCGGGTCTGGCAAACCGGCTGGAGGAGGATGTTGCAAACAAAATGTGGGATACATTCAACCAGGGGGTAATTTGATTTGATCTTTTGAATAGTTTCTGGGAGGGCTGGGGATGGCATCCTTACACATTGCATCTAGGCAGAAGACCCACCAGTAGCCTTTTTTCACCCTAGCCCTCGATGTGAGGGCTGTAGGGACTTCATGCAGTGTTTGCCCCAGAACTGTGCTCAGAGTCTCTGATTCTTGTTTCTATGAGAGCTAGAAAAGCTCAGCTCTTTCCAGGACCCAACTTGATAACTTATGCTGGTGCAAACAGCACTAAGTCTCCTTGGGATTTCCCTTTCACAGCCTGCCACCTTCATCCAACTCTGCAAGCTCAGAGCTGCTCTTGTTTAGCTGCTGCTGGTGTTTGGGTAGGCAGGATCAAAACTTCATGCCAGGAAGATAAGTTGCTTCTCCTGTTTAGGGAAAAAAAGCAAGTCCCCCATCTCCACACCCAGGACTGACACCACATCACCCTGGAGTCAGTTTTTGCTCGAGTCTTTAATGAGGTTTGCACCAAGTACTACTAACACAATCTTGAGAATAAAATATTCAATGAAAGTAAGTCAGTATGGAAAGTAACTCAGCAGTAGTTCAAGCCCTTCCCAGAAAGACCTTTCTGATTCAGGCCAGCAAAGCCCTACAGATATCACTGCCAACATCCAGGGCAGACTTCAGCCCCCACCAATTTTTCTACACAGCCTGGACCCTTCAGGCCATGGTGCATCCCTGAGAAGAGTGGTTTTCTCTCTAACACTGACAAATCCTTTGCTGTGGGGCTGCCAGGCAGCCTTTTTTCCCCAGTGCCTAACACAAAACCATTCACCAGTGTGCCTCACTCCAGGCTGGTAGCGAGGAGTCTGAAGCACAAAACAGTGAAGCAATTCCCCACCATCACACAAAGCTCAGTGATACAGCCAGGAGATAAACCCAGATAGAAAATGGGCAGGACATGGTGCAAGTAGTGACCACTCTCTATCGATCAAATACACCTTTTTCTACTCCCCCCTGCGACTAGTTCGAGTCACAGGGAGGTGGGTTAGAGGTGCAGGAAACTTTCTGACAGCGAGGGGAGAGGGTGTTTCTGGAGCAACTGAGAAGCGGCGGTACATCCAGCAGCAAAGAACCCATCTGGGGACTTTCCCGGGTCTGCTGCTGCCATCTAGTGACTTGCTCGGTCTGGTTTTACTCTGGGCCAAGAGAGGCGAGCGCATCCCGGAGAAGGGCGGACCAAACCCCACTTCTGCTGGGCGGGAGAAGGGGAGGCACCTGCGGGGGTACCGCTGAGCGGGTCCCGGCATCCCTGGAAGCTCCGGCATCCCGGGAAGCTCCGGCATCCCGGGAAGCTCCGGCATCCCGGGGTCTTCCTGGCCAGCAGCTGCAAACACATGTGAAGGCTCCCAGCATGGTGCTAGGCTGGCGGTGGGACAGCGTTCTGGGGAGTGGGCAGTCTCTCTCTCTCTCTCTCTCTCTCTGCGAGGGGCTGGGCAGCGGCCCCCAAATCGAGCTCTGTAGCTCTGCTGTTGCTTCTCCGGCGCCTCCGTGCAGGCGCCTCGCAGAAACCCAGCGCCACAAGCGCCCTCCGTGCTGGGAGGCTCGGCACAAAGCACGGCTGGATAGTCCTGGAGACGGAGATCCTCTTATCCTGCAGGTGGTCCATCAGGTCTGGGATGAGCCCCATCACCAAGGCACTGCAGGGAACTCATTCAGCAGCTGCTGGCCGAGGATCAGGTTCGCTTGGCACAGCCCCCAAATAAGATGGGGAGGTATGGCCCAGCAGCAGAGCTCCCAGCTGAGCAGAGCCACAGAGTGGAATCAGCTATTTTCCAAACACTGGCTGAGCAAGCAACACCCCTTTGCACAAGAAAGTCTCTCGATGAACTGCAGACTTTTTACTAACAGAGGCTGCCCCCGTTCAGTCCTTGTATTGAATTGCCATGAAGATGCCTGACTTACTCTTTTTTTTTTTTTATCTCAGCACATCACATCTGGAAATCCCTGATTCTTCTTTGTCCTTCACCTTATGCCCTTCTGGGGTCACATGGGCATTACACTCTGTGTGCTCAGCATGGTCCCTTCTCCCAGGCTGGCTGTGCCTGAGACAGTGTGTATAGAATATGAGTTACAAGGCAATAGAGAGCCAGACCGACAGATACAGTGCTAGTCTGAGGTAATAGGATGCCATTTATAGTTTTGTTTCAGAATTCTAGCTCAAGTGGGGCAACCAAGTAGGTCTTAGAGTGTTTCAGACAATCCAAAAATTCTTTATCCTTGTTGTGGAGTTTCTTGTGATTCCTTTGAAGGGGATGATTCTAGATTATTGTGCAAATTTTCCTGCATTTTGATAAACCAAGACACTGGAAGTAATAAACAAAAATCATAAGCATCACAAGCCAGTTCTGTACCAGGGTTCAGACGCTCTTGATGTTCTGTATTCTTCCAACAGTGTGAAACAATCCCAAATTCAAGACAGTTTGCTTGGTTTGTTCTTGTTTCCTACTATGAGGAAAAGGATTGAAAGAATTTAGCCCCTTGCCTATGTTTCTTTAAAAATATGATGAAAACATGAAAATGTCAGAAGAAGGCCAAAAATCAAGTAACAAAGAAGGATACCAGTCTCTATTTCTTTTCTGTTTTGCAGTACCGTGGTTCCCAAGAAGTATCCAGGAGCTGGACAGGTTTGCCAATCAGATCCTAAGCTATGGAGCAGAATTGGATGCTGATCATCCTGTAAGAATTTTTTTAGCATTTTTTCTAGTTATTGGCACTGATGTTTCTCTTATTTAAATTTGCTCTTTTTTAGATCTAGTAGACTAAATCTCACATGGTACAGGACAAGAAGGCTACCACATTTCTAGGGTTATAATCAGCCCAGTCCCTGGTTATGGAGTAAATCAAAGATTGCTGTAATTGAGCAAATGCCAGGAGATCTTAAAAGTTGTAGTGGTTTTCAGAGCACAGGGCCACCACAAGGACACATCTAATCCTCCCAGGAGGCTCTGATGTAGTGATTCAGGCTCACTTTGTGTGTCACTAACAAGAAGAAGAAGCAACATATCATAGCCCAGAGAAAGAAAGATTTTTTTCGTCCTTGATTCCCTACACATGATTTAGCTCAGTGAATTGTTATGTGGATGCTGAATCTGACATGGTACTTTTATGGTGAGACACAGCAAAAGAAAAGATTATTGGTTCAAAAAGTTTATGGTTTAAATGATAGCATCAGGTTTTCTTCATTGACTTAGCTGATATAAAAAATTGTTTTGTGGTTTTTCAGTTTTGTTCAGATACAAGAATATTTTCTGTCTCTATTTCCTCTCCAAGTAAACAACAACTTACTTTCATTTGTCAAAACACACTGAGTTCCATGCAGTGCACCAGAAATTGCTGCTATTAGTTTAATTGAGATAGGGTGATTATAAATAAATTACATGCAGTGCACCAAAAATTGCTGCTATTAGTTTAATTGAGATAGGGTGATTATAAATAAATTACATGCAGTGCACCAAAAATTGCTGCTATTAGTTTAATTGAGATGGGGTGATTAGTCATTCACTACCTATTGCTTAATTCAAGACGTGTTATGTACCATGTACAATGATTCGTGATGTTCACTGTGGTCATGTGAGAGGCAGAATGAAAGGAGGTACACTGAGCCAATGGCCCCCTTGTATGTCATGTGGGAATGGACTAAGATTGTATTTGAAAAAAGACCAAGGAGAAAAAAAAAATGAAAAGAAAAATATACAAAAAGGAATGAAGCGTCTCTCCTCCAGTTCCTAGAATTAGTGAGCACTTGTGCCTTAAAAAAGAAAGCCAGCTGCTGGGGTAAATAGGTGACAGTCCATGGAGTGTAGAAGAAGTGAAATCAAAGGAGCCTGTGTTTTTAGTAGTTAAGTGATGCATGGAATTTAATCACAATGACCTTCATGACAGGTTAACCTTGGACAGCGCATTTTTTTGGCCATTGCCTTCCTCTTTTTGATTCACACTCTTGAATTTATACTCCACTTCTGCTGCCTTGGCTGTGTTTTGTGGCCCCTCAGTCCAATTGTGCCATTCACCATGAGAGATGCATTTATGGACTGCTGCAGCTCCCAGGGAGCTGTCCCTATTTGCCCTGCAGAAGGGCATCCTGGCTTGGAAGGAGGACGTTTCTGCATTCCAGGTGGTGAAGGCACTCCTGGTCCTGAGGATCTTTTAGTCTAAACAGCAGGCACACTGGGGTGGGAGAATGGTTATCCCAGATGAAGATTTAGAGGTTTTATTTCTTATCCTTGGTTTTATTGCTAATTAGCTGCAAAGGTCAAGCTCCCAGCCACAAGGTCTATTAGATATTCTTTGTAGTCATTAATTGCCTTCAAATGGTTGAATTTGTACTACAAATAGGGGTTTTTGGCCTGCTAAGTGGCTACTGATCCTCTAGCAGTTTGAAAATGAGCGCTTTTAAGTGTGGCTCATGCTGAAAATCTGCCTAAAAGGTCTGATTGAGTTGATGAATGTGTTTCTAATGTGTTTTGATTCTGCTTCTCTAGAGCAGCCTAGCTGTGCCAGGGACAGCAACAAGCTTCAAGGGAAGCCAGAAGGGCATGGTTATCCGAGCACTGATAGTTCTGGGTTGCTCTTGCCAGGAGCACTTTGTTGTTGCTGTAAAGGAACAAGTTTCCCTATCTTATAGGAAGTGGAAATGAGAAAAAGAAAGGACTTGGGGGGCAGGGGTGGTGAGAGACTGTGCATGCTTGGCAGCTCTGCAGCCCAGGAAGGAGCTCTGCCCTGGCTGAGCGGAGCCTGGCAGGATGGAGGCAGCTTTCCCACCCACCTTGCTGCACTTCTTGGATGCACCAGCCATGCCTGAGGGTGCTGACTGGGAGGAAGGCTCTTCACCTTTTGCACTTATGCATGGACTGACCATCCCTGTTTCTCTTCAGGGGTTCAAAGATCCCGTGTACCGGGCCCGGAGGAAGGAGTTTGCGGATATCGCCTACAACTACAGACAGTGAGTACCCACTGCATGGGAGCAAAGCAAGCCCTCATCTCCTGCCCTCTCCTAGGGTGCTCACCCTGCTGGCTATCCCTGCTTTTCCACAAGCATCCTCCTGCTGTTGGCTTTTCTCTGCCATGTGTTTAAATCTTCCTGTTCGTGCATTTATCCCCAGATCGCAGCAAAACAAAGGTAAATTGTTCCAGGCACAAATTCAGAAGAGACATCATCTCCCTTCTCTCCCCACAACACCCCTCTTTACAGCTTTGTTGTCTAATTGAGCAGCAGACTGTTGCTGCTACAAAGACCTGAGCATTGAATAAATCTGGTATTCTTCATTAAACCAGGGCTGGGGGAGGCGTGCCTATCATTAACATTAAAGCAGGATCTGCATACACTATTAAAATAATGAATAACATATGGTTCTGATGCTAATCCAGTGTCTGTTACCCTACTTTTATCATGTCTAATCCAGCTGCAATCAGCAATTTAGGCTTTCATTTCCCAAGAAAAATAAATTAATAGGGATGATAAATTCAGTTAGAACAGGCTTATTTCATTGCTTTCAATGATCAGATCTGGAGGAGAAGAATTTCTGTTCCCAGAGACACTCACGTGTATAGATTGGTACTACGGGGCCTGATTCTTGCTGGGACTGGTAAAAACTGTGTTTGCAAAGAAAAAAATTAACATACATTGTAAATTTTGGGCTACAATTTGCACAGGATCAAAAGATAGCCCCTGAACCAAAGAGCTAACAATGTAATCACAAAAGGAGAGACAGAATCTGACTGGTTGATGGAAAGTATGAAATGTCAGATGAAAAAAGTCAGAAACCCAGTTTGTAGCTAGAAAATTTGGATAAAATTTTTTGTGTCCAGATGTGAACAAGTCTCATGTCCATTCTTAGATATCCCACAGAAGATACAGAGAAGTGGACAGGAGGAAAGGCACAATCAAAGTTATCAGGCTTCATAAGGAAAGGGTTCTTAAGTTGTAAATGTGCCACACAGCTGCAACAGTGAGATGGGTCAGTGGTTGCTTACCTTGTATTCTTCCTGACATTAATTTAATCCTTTTCTCCATCCCTTCTTTTGCATCTGTTCTGTCCTCTTTGTCCTGTTTGCCCCTACTTTGCCTTTGCTTTTTTGCCTCCTCTCATGATAGATTTACCCGCTGTTTTTGTTGAATGCTCAATTTCCCTGACTTCTCTTTTCTTTGCTTTTAGCTTGCCTCTTCCCTCTGCCTTACTTTGCTTCTGGCCCCATTGATCCCCAGAATCTTTGGTTTTAATTGAAATTGGAAAGGTTTTAAAGCCATAGCTTCCCCCAGTAGCCCTGGAAGGTGGTTGAGGATTATTTAGGAGTGCTATAGGAACCAAAATCCCCCAGCAATCCTCATAATTCAACATGATGCTTAAAGCTCCACAGATCAAGGAGGGCTGATACAGAGAGACAGAAAGTGATGGCTCTCCAGAGGAGTTGCCCTGAGGCTCAAGAAAAAAATGAGAAAGTGGGAGATGGTGGGGTGTCATCAAGAGTTTAACAATGGGTCTCTGGGGTTTGGAAAGCTTCAGCATTGTTCCAGCAGTGTTGTTAACCCTATTAAGTTGCTTAAACCCCTTTGATTTTTCAAAGCTGCTGGATTCACCTATGGCCTTAACATTATTGCTAAGGAATTGGTTATTCACAGGAGGCCAAACTGCATTGCTTGTGATGTATAACTCCTGTTGGCTTCAACATGAGCTGAGCACGTGGAGGCCTGAGGGTGGGATTTAACTCATAATTGCTCCTTACAATTATAAAAAGTCAAACTGGCTGGAGTCTCCATCTGTTACAGCACAGAGCACAGATCAGAATTTCTCTGCCACTGCAACAGAGTTTTATGGAGCTGATGGTTTCATGTTTTTACAAAGACCATTAATATAATGCTCACTAGAGCAAGAAGTAAAACAGCTCCTTCATATCAGGAAAGAAAAAGTAAATTGAAACCAACAGCAAGCAAGTATTTTTAGAAGAACTCCTTTAAAAGACAAATAAGCACTGATTTATTTTTAACACAGTAATGCAAGGGGCTGTCTAAAGGCCATTATCTCAGCCAATGTCAGTAGAGTCCTTTCCAGACACTGCCTAGGGACAAGTGAGGCTCGTTTTGCACCTGTGTGTCAGCCCAAAAGCATCTCCTCTCCTGCACCAGCAGCTCCTGGCCAGTCCTAGTAAAGCTGCAACATGAAGCAGAATAAGAAAACCGTTTTGAAAATGGCAAGTGGGAAAGGACAAAGAGCATGTTGATGGCATAGGACATTTCTGTGGCTGCTATTGAGGATATCCATTTTCTTTCTAGTGGTCAACCTATTCCTCGTGTCACCTATACAGAAGAAGAAAAGAAAACCTGGGGCACTGTCTTCAGGGAGCTGAAGAGTCTGTATCCAACTCATGCTTGCTATGAACACAACCACGTGTTCCCACTGCTGGAAAAGTACTGTGGCTACAGGGAGGACAATATTCCCCAGCTTGAAGATATTTCAAATTTCTTGCAGAGTAAGTTTGAAGCACCTTGAAGAACCAAGTGAAATGAAAGGCCTCAGCTATCAGTGGGGGTGGTGCTTTCAGAGAATGAAAAGCAATCCCTGATTTATCAAAGGCTGCCTATGATGTTTGGGCACATAGCCTGTGTCCCAGGTCCTCCTCTAATGTTTCCAGGGATACAATGGGACAGATGCTCAGATACTGTGCTGGTGGTATTCCTGGGCAGAAAATGGCCTGAAATTAAACTCTATTTGATATAAGGAGATTAAAAAAAAAAAAAAACAACCCAAAACCAACAAAACCAGCCATCAACAAATTTTTTCCCAGTGTAAGGAGCCTGGATAAGGATAAATCAAACACATCAGCTGTTTTTAAGATGCTGTCTCTGTGTCCCTGCAGGCTGCACTGGGTTTCGGCTGCGTCCCGTTGCAGGCTTGCTCTCGTCCCGGGATTTCCTGGCTGGGCTGGCGTTCCGAGTGTTCCACTCCACGCAGTACATCCGCCACGCCTCCAAGCCCATGTACACCCCGGAGCCGTAAGTACCCTGGCACGCCCAGGGTGTCGAGCTGCAGCACACCTACAGCAGGGTCCCTCCAGCTGGGAGCAACCTCCTGGGACTCGGCAGCACTCCTGGGAACAGGGCTAAGGGAGGGCAGCCAAGGCACTGCTCTCTTCTGGAAACACTTACGGAGCATTTCTAGTCCGTGTAACAGTCTGCATCCACTTCTGCCAGTTCTCCTGGGGCAGATGAGATAGTTTTGCTACTGAAGGCCTGCTCGTGTGGTGGCTGGGATGCAAGAGAGCAGTGTGCAAGGGCACTTAGCTAAGCTATTAGCACCCAAGTAGTGCAGCAAGGACTCAACCTGCTGCAAGCAAGCTTCTGGCAGTAAGACAGGAGAAGCCCAGACCATTGGACCCATCTCTTTTTCATTTTGGAGTGTTTCTCTCCGTTCCTGTCCATTGTCCTTTTCCACCTGCCATTTTAAAAACAGATTTCTTATTCTGCTTCATATTGTTGCAATTCTTCCCTGTTTTTTTTGGCTTCCTACTTTCCACAAACTCTATTCCCTTTCTTTTATCTTTTTTTGATTCTTCTGATTTTCTTTCCTGCTTTTGTTTACCCCAGGCTGAAATGTCTTTTTTCTTCAAAAAAGGTCTTCCAGGCCTTTTTCAGACATCTTATCCCCTTCCCCTTTCCATCTCACTGAATCACTTCTCTGTATTTGAAAAATCCAACAGTCTCTGCTGCTGAATGATGTATGATGCAAAAGCACAGAAAACCCTGGGGTTTGCAAACATTTCCACCACAAAAATAATTTCAGAGCAAAGTGTTTTTTCTGTGAACAATATCTGCTGGTAGGAGCAAATGCACTGTGCTCTTGAAGGTGTCCTGGCTCTAGGGGATTCTTCCAGCATTGCTGGACTTTTCCTGAGTCACAGTTATTCAGATGTCATGTTTTCCTGCAGTGATATTTGTCATGAGCTGCTAGGACATGTGCCTCTTTTTGCTGATCCCAGTTTTGCTCAGTTTTCCCAGGTAAGTTATTCAGTGGTTATATTATTTGTATAATTAAACACACAGTAATTCAGAGGATGATCCAAGAGCTGTGAAGGGTGGTGCAGATTCACCTTTAAGCATACTGTGTAAGAGTGGCTGAGGGGGTTTATTTATAGCTTGAAATCTGGACACAATTCACGTAGGTGAAATCATGAAGTCCAACTCCAAACATAATCTGGTGTGAGTTGCTTTTTGACAGACCCTGTGAAGCCATCATTTTAAAACCTTCCTGCAGCTGTTGATCCTTCTGAGTGAAGTCACATGAGTTAGATGGATTAGTACCTCACCCTGATATTCAAATGTTAGGAGATTTTGTTTGATTTTCTGTTGAAGTGACATTGGAGGCTGAGTAAAGTGAGGAACTGTCTCAGCTGTAAGCATGGGAGAAGGCTGGGCAGGAGATTTGGTTTTGGTAGTGTTAATGTCCCTGGAAAAGAAGCCAAACCCTGGTGAAGCAGTAAAATTTTGGCTGTGTCCTACCAGAAAAGATGGACATACACAAAGAGAGAAAGGCAGAAAGAGTGACAGACTGAAAGAGAGAAAGAAAGAGAGAAGGGGAGAGGCAGAGAGAGAAAGACAGAAGGGGAAAGGAAAAGGAAAGGAAAGCTGGCTTGATGTAACATCTCAAAAGACAAAAGTCAGTTTGATCTAGTTAGTAAGTTTTCAGTATTGCCTTCAGGCTTTGCCCTTTCCCAGAACTGGTCTTTCCTTCCAGATGAGCCCTACTGTACCTTGGCTTACAAGGATTTGCCATGATGATAAGCTGCTCTAATGCCTTTGCTGTGTGTGGGGGGAGCCCTCTGATTTTTGCACTATGCAGTCCTCACTAGAGCAAATCAAGAGAGGAACCTGGCTATATTAGTCTCATGTGTCTGTCTTTTGAATCCAAGTATTGCATGCATCCTGGAAAAATCTCCATTAGCTCACAAGGTATGAATAAGCTCTTTCAAATCATGCCCTGTCATTCAGAAAAAAATAGCTCATTCAAGGCTCCAGGAAAACTCCTTTAATCAGTACCCATCAAAACAAAGATAAATATATAAGGTGTGTAGGTGTGATTGATTTGCCTCCTTTTGTCCCTATCCTTCCCTCAGATGTTCATTGTAGACTTGATCAAAAGCCTGTCAAAGCAAGAGGAAAATTTTATTTGACCTCAATGGGCTTTGTACCAGGCACAAAGGATCATGCCTTGTAAATGACATTTGGACAAGACCCTTTGTTCATTTTTGGAGAGATTTCTGGTTTCAAATTGATCTTGCATGATAGGAACATGTCCTGTAAACATTTGTGTGTGGTAGCAAGCAATGGTAACATTTAAAATGTGAGCAATTACATAAGATGGGGCAGGAAGAATGTTTGCAATAAACAGCTTGAAGAATAATGGTTTATTGTTACAGGAAATTGGACTAGCATCTCTGGGAGCTCCAGATGATTTCATCGAGAAACTTGCCACGGTAATTTAATAAATGAGGGCTCAGTTTTCCAAAGCGCCCTGTGTTGTCTTAATTCTGCTGCCACTGAAGTCACTGATAGAACTCCCATAGAGCTGAATGGGATCAGAGTGAAGGCTGTGATTGGAAAACCCTACCCTGGAACAGTTGCACTAAAGGAAAATAGCTTTGGCACCCCTTATTCAAAGTGACAGTTGTGATTAAACACAGAAGCCCAAACTAGATTTCCTCCAGCACAAACATATTGGGCAAGAAAAGATTATATGTTGCTACATCCTCACAGGAAATTTGAAGAGGCAGCTTCTGTAGTTGTTTCACCTTCAAGCATCTCTTCCACTTTTCCAGGCAGGCACTATCCTCTGTAATCAACATAGATCACCTGGATGCTACACTGAGAGTACTGAGAGCCAGAGCTGCAAACTTTGAATAAAACCGGGGGTATTGCTCTGAGATTAGTGTCCCCAGTGCCAAATGGGGGCCACCTGGGCAAAGAATTCCACCAGCTTTGACACTTCTGATAGCTGAGGTAGTTTTTTCTGAGGCAGGGCAGGTATCCTTTCAAAAGGACAGACCCAGGAGTCAAATTAGGCCACTCACCATCTTCCTTCCCTATTTCACCAACAGCCTGCTCCTGCCGCTGCTGCTGCAGTCAGATGCCCTGTGTGAAGCAGGACTCAAACTTTTCTAAAATAAGGTTCAAACTTCCACTGGGTTGGCCAGCCAAAATAAAGCTTCATTGCTCCTGCTGACAAAGATAAGCACAGTAAAACACAACTTTGTTTGTCATGGAACTGAACTGATTCTCAGGCACAGAGAATCTAGTGCTGTGCTTCTCCTAGGAGAAGGATTTCAGTCTGAAGGGACATTTATTGCATTTATACACTTGAATTTGACACACAGCATCATCTTATATAGAAATGAAAACTCTAAATGTATTCAAATAAATGGTGTACACATATTACTTTTTATCTAGTAATAATAAGTTTCTTTCTCATTTTCTTTCCAGGTTTATTGGTTTACAGTTGAGTTTGGACTTTGTAAGGAAGGAGATTCCCTCAAGGCTTATGGTGCAGGGCTGCTGTCTTCATTTGGGGAGCTGCAGGTGTGTGGTAGAAAATATTTCAGATATGTTTATAGTTATTCAAATTTCTTTTCTGAATGTCTTCAGATCTTTGTTTTTGCTTCATAATTTGTGCATAGAAGTAGGGTGAAATGTAGTAGTTCATTGTAGAGCTCTGATAAATGTGTAGGTGTGTGGATACACAGGGAACTCACACCTCCTTCTTTCCCAGTAAAGTGACATTATCACTGTATACCACAGGAGAAACTCTTCCCTGTCTGAAACGGAGCTGATCTTGATTTCTTCACAGCATGTTCAAACACTCTTCCACTGAAATAAGTTTCTTACCTTTTTGTTCATAGTACTGTTTATCAAGTCAGCCTGAGATTCAGCCTCTTGTCCTGGAGAAGACTTCTGTGCAGAAGTACTGTGTTACTGAGTTCCAGCCTCTCTACTATGTTGCTGAAAGTTTTAAAGATGCAAAAGAAAAGCTGAGGTACTCCAGTCATTCCAGAGAAGAACCCATTCTTGTGTGCTGCAAATACAGTGGATCTCTTTGCTATAACGGGTCTTGGGTTGACAATCATGTTTTGAGAGGCATTAGAAAAATCTGTGCAATGCTTAAAGTTAATAAAAATTTTATATCCTCAGAATCTTGGGCAAAAGTGAGTAGTAACAGGAATATATCATGCATGAAACCAAGAATTTGTAACTAAGTGTAACTAAGAGCTTCATCTGTCTAACCAAAATGCAACAACAACAAAAAAATTATCTGTTCAACTGCAGTGATACTAATATTTAAAGTAAAATCTGGCTAATTAATGCAAACCAAGTAACTTTACCATTACTAGAATTAACAGTTCTTGTAAAAAAATCTCATAGTATCTACTCCTTTTCTTCTCAAGTTATGTCCAGGTTCAGTTCTGATTCTTGGAACAGGAATGGCTCAGCCTGTGTTGGGGTTCAGCTTGGTTTTCACCTTGACAGCATTTCTGTTCCTGTTGAAACACCAATGAACTACCATACTTCTTAGTGTTAGTCAAGCCACTGGGGGCTAGCCTTCATTCACACTCAACATATTTTCCACTTGGAGATGCCACACACAGCCTTGTCCCAGACCTGCAGTCCCATATCTTTCTGCCATTCAAAGATAAATTGTGCTGCACCCCAAGATACTCTGCTACCTCAGGCTCCCCAGCTCTGAGGTCTTCCTAGCTCTCTCTACTGCTGCTTCCTTAGTTATCACAAGTCTGCAGCTTTTCCTTGTGCCCTTTTCTCTGGGGAAATACCTGGGAAAGATGTCCTTCTCTTCTGGGCTGTGCTATTAATATCCTGCACACAGCTTCTGTCTTCTCTGTATGCATCTCTGAGTTGCAAGCTCCTAGAGGAAGTGGAAAATGCTGCCTCACTTAGTTGCCACAAAATATCGTGGAGCTTTTTTTATTTGCTTCAGTGACCAAATTGAAAAAGTGGTTAAATTGAAATAGAAGTTCTGGGGGTTGGTCCAGTGCCTGTGCTAGAGGCTTGCATCTGGACATGTGTGTTTGTGGGTAACAGAATACTTTTCTGAAAAAATTATTCTGAGACTGACCTAAAAGATCTCAGCTGAAGGCATTCATCTTCTATCTGGGATCTTACCTTCAGCTGAGATTTAGGAAAGCCATCTTCTAATGTGAACTCTCTTAGAAAAACTAGACCAATGCTGCTAAATCCATCATAGTCAACATAATATTTTTTCACTGTCACACCTTGTGGCCTGTTCATACTGAATTCTGTTTGAGACAATGTCCTTAGCTGCTAACAGTATGATTTAAACTGAAGAAGCTTTGTGGGGGTGGCATCCAGCATATTCCACTGTTCTGGGCGTATGGGATTTACCCTGCTGAGTCACAGTCTGTGTAGTGGGGCTCCATAATCAACTCCTGCGTGCTTCCCTTCCTCTTTCAGCAATAACTTCAGTAATCCAGAGCAGATATATAAGCCAGTATCCTGCTGGGGTCCACAAGGAGCCTGGAACAATAGCTCTGACCGTCTCATCCCATTCAGAGCCCTTCTTTCCGCAGTTCTGTGGTTATGCAAATTAATATTTTCCCAAGACACCAAAATCTTAATGCTTTTGACATGGAATTAACTATTTTGCAGAAGAGAATGCTTCTTTACTCGATTAACTATCATCTAGCTCTTAAATTACCTGGAAGCTACCAGGTAATTTAAGAGCTGGACCATGCCAGAAGTTAGGTGTCTGCTTGCTCCTTGGCATAGCAGGATGACGTAGATCCTTGACCTTAATTCCCCAGAAACTCAGACGTGGATTAGAATTCCTACCTTTTGCACTAATGAAAGGAAAATGAAGTTTTCAAGCTTGGCAGATCCCAGTTGCTACATAGTTGGCCTATACCAGGAGCAATGTTGCCATGCCAATAGCTTAATTCTGTTCAGGAAAAAAAAACAGAGGTGATAAGGACAAATGCAGTTTTGAGTGTGTTGCAGAACATTGTAGGTCTCAGACCAGCAAGCAGGAATTTCAGTTATTTTCTCCCACAGATTTTCTTATCCCCACAATTAACAAATGCACACACCAAGAAAAGAGTTAGTGAAAAAAAAAAATTTAAACTGTACATTTGTTTATTTTTTTCCCCTCAGGAAATTTGCTCAAACAATCCCTCGTCCTTTCTCTGTTCGGTACAATCCCTACACACAGAGGATTGAAGTCTTGGACAATGCAAAGCAACTGAAGAACTTAGCTGACACCATCAATAGTAAGGAACTGCAGATTTGTTACCTTGAATTCCTCAAAACTTGGGTCAGAAAGAGGAACCACAAGGCAGATTCCATCTGGTTGCATTTAATGCTCTGAGCCTATCCAAGATAAGGCAGCACACATCTCCTTTCTCATGAAAAAGTTACTTCCCAATTCTAGCCAAGCTTCAGCAAGCATTTCCACTTGACTGTAACTTGCTAAATCTGAAAAACCCAGTTTTGGGGGAGATGCTAGGAAATGGCAGATGGTCTTGAGGTGGATCCTAGCTGTTTTCAGTAAGGAAGAGAAAGAGAAGCATGGCTTTGATCACATTTTCCCCCTCACATTGGCTAGCCTGCTGAGAACCAGCTCCTGTGAGCCTGTGAGCCAGCCTTCTATGGCTAATGAAGGCAAAGGGATGACTCTGCAGAGCTAGCTCCAGTAAGACCCTAATAAATGTGTCCAGCTCAGCACTTCTGTGCTCACCTTATTCTTTAAGAGAATGGATATAAGGGGTAAAAAACATACAAGACTGTTAGAAATGGGCTAGTTTATTAAATGCTCTGATTATTTCTTTTGCAGGTGAGATTGGGATCCTTTGCAATGCCCTCCAGAAGATCAAATGAAGATTTGCTGTAATTTGCTAGTGACTAGAAGCTATCATGTGCAAGTGCCAGTCTTTATATAGCCTCAGTCTATTATCTTCCAGTGAACTGCATCAATAATTATGTTATATATCTTAATTATTAGAGAATAGCAGAGAAACAGACATCTATAGGTGACCCTCAACTCTTCTGGCCTTTAGACACTAATCATTTTTTTCTCACTAATGTATAAAAAATTACCTTATTCCTGGGAACCTGGGGAAGTCTGTATATGTTTTTTTGTGCCTAAGGTTAGCAGAAGGAGATCTTTACCATGCAGAGTGTAACCTGCTGCACCTGTGAGGTCTGGGAACAGGGATGGGATGTCAGTGATGAACAGAGTGATCCAACTTGCCTTCTCTCACAGTCACTCTCCACTCAGTGCCTCCCAGTTGTCCAAGGTTCCCATGGAGTCTGGAACTCTACACCTTTCTGGGTGTACAGGGAGATCTTCCAGGGTACAAGGGGAGATTTCTCTTAACAGGCATACTCAGCTACTCACAGTGGATGGCTGATGTGTGAAGGCTATGGGGTTTTTTTGTGTGCGTCCTTCCCTGAGAGGTGTCTCTTAATTTTCTGGTCTCACAACCTAGAAGGTGCATACCAGCACCTTGCAAATGAAGTTACAATGCAGCTGAAGACATCTGAGCCTTCCAGCTTTAACTCACTGTGTCTGTGGCTAGAGTCCCCACCAAAGCCATGGAAGGCCTGGGTCAGCTGGGCCCCAGCCTAACTGCATTCAAACCCAAACATGTTATCTTTCAGGACAGGTCCTGAGTAATGACACCTTTTTGTATCTCCACTGCCCATCTGAGCTTTAATCTCCTTTTTTTTTTTTTGGTGAAAGCAATTTATTTTTCCTAGAGTATATCTCAACTGTGTCAGCAAATGGAACCAAAGGTGGCTTCAGCTTAACTCAGTGGCTGAGCATGGAGAGAGAAGGGTTTTGCTGTTCAGGAAGCTGTTTCTGTATTTATCCAATAAATTTCACTCAAATCAGCTAAGTGCCCACTTGGATTGGTCCACATTTTATGCCTCCTTGTAGCTCCCTGGTTGAAGGAGGGAACTCGGCACTGGGACCTTGGAGCAGAATGGAGCAAAGCAAAGCTGAACTGCATTTCCAGCTTGAAACAGTTTTGCAGCATGACACTAACATGGCTCAGGGGTCACATTTCTGTTAGGAGATTGAAAGATGGAGAGGGATTTGAAAGCCCATGAGTCTCATACCTGTAATAGTACTAATTTTATATTTATAGTTTGAAAATCAATACTGCTTTAATGTAAGCATCATCCTTTAGGAAGATAGAAAGTACAGTCCTTTTCATTATATATATGGTAGATAATAACATTAATTTAAGGATACCAGCTGGAACCCTTTTCAATAGACATATATTTATGCAAAATGGTATCATTTTGGTGCTTTGAAGTAACCTTTTTTATCTCAGTATCTTTTTGTTCCTTTTTTTCTCATCACAATTTCTCTATAGATCTTTCAATCCCACTTGACATGTATTTTCAGTGTGAAAGTAGCCCATATTTTTCTCTCTTAATATAATAGGACCCATGAGGTAACTGTATGCTACAAAGAGGCAATTTCATCCCAAAGGAAAAGTCTTTCAAACTAATCCTCAGACAGCCTTCCAAGCTCCTCTGCTTCTGGCTTGAATGACAGCAGCAGTAGTTCTACAGTGATATTGAGGGCTCAGGATTCATGATTTTCTTTTATGTGCAAGTCGAATAGTTAGAGAATATTGATGCCACATGTTTGATTCTCTGTCCCTTAATGCAGGTTTAAATGAGCAATAGCTCCAGCCAAAGCAGCATAGCATGGCTGCTCAGCAAGACAGATAAGAAAAAATTAAATGTTCAGCATTTTAAAAGCAGAGGAAATGTATGGAAAGTAGATTTTCTTGCAGAACAAATAATCTTGTACCTAAGTACTTTAAATACTACAAATAAATCACATTTTAAATAGTACTGCTTAATGGGTGACTTCTTATTTCCATGCTTAAAGGAAGTTCCAGCTGTGTAGGAAAATGCTTTTTTGCATTGTCTGACTGGTGTAAATCCTCCTTGTATGGTAAGCATCCAAGTCAACCAGAATTAAATACCCAGGTAGGAGGGAATGCTCATCTGAGGTGCTCCCCAAAACAAAAAGGCTCTCTTGGGCTGGTTGACTGTCACTCATCCAGCCAAGATTATGAGGCTGATATAAACACTTCCTGATGTGTGCCATTACTTAGAAATGCACAGCCAAGCCCAGCTTCCTCTACATTAGCATACTGCAGAAGTCTTTGGGTGCTGCTCTGACTAACCTACCCCAAGGTAATCTTTTAGGTAACCTTCCTCGCTTCTATCCCACTACAATCACATTTCTTGGTGTCCTCATCTCCAGCTCAGTTTCAGGTGATCAAATAAGCTTTTTGTGAGGTCCTTTTCATTACAGTGAGCTTGGCCCAGGTCAGTGATTGTGATGGAGGGACACCAGTCCTCACTGGTGGACTCCTCTGGGTGTCTTAAGATCCCTACATCTGACAGCAGCCTTGGAGAAGGGACATTTTAGTCCCCAAAGAATGCTGAAATTGTTGAAAAAGGGATTAAGTACAGCAGCAGTCCACAGGAATGAATTCTTTTTAAACCTCCCTCTGCTTCTTCAAACCATGTTGGTAGCTGTCAGAGAAGACATTTTGATGTTCGGGTGTGACCATCTAAATTAACCTAAATAAACTAAAAATATTAAATGCTGCATCCATCTCAAATGAGTGGCACTCTGCTCATACAGGATAAAGATACCTGCAATGGTACCAGATTAAAAAAAGGGCAGGTTGGTTGTGATGTTCAGACATGGCCTTCTTCTCCTGTGCCCAGCCTTGCCACCACTGCTGGGGGAACGTGGGAGTGCGAAAAGCTATTTTTCCTCTTAAAGCCCATTTCTACACCCAGCTAATTCAGTTGCAGCTGCCATTCAAGCACGTCTGAGGTACCCCCTTTCCCTCCTGGAGTCACCTGGGACACAAGTCAGGCCTGGAGAGTGCTGCAGTGTGCATGAGGGGTGGGTTCTGCATTGGGGTGGGTTCTACATGGCAGAGAGTGGCCTGCCCCATGGCCCCTGGCCCAGGATGAGCATGGCTGGGACACCCCCCTTCCCAGGCTGCACTCACCACACCCTGCAAAGCCCACTGAGCCTGAGGTCTGGAGGAGCCAGCATTCCCCAGGATGCTGAGACCTCCCTCCTGGGCACAGTTCTGTGAAAATCACCTTGAGTTAGTCTGTCAGCTGGGAAATAGATGAGGAAATCAAGACCTTCCCAGTGCTCTCTCTTGACCCAAGGGAAGACTTGGTGCTGTCGTGATCCGTAGAGAACAAAATTTTATCTTCCCTGGCCAGGGAAGAGGTAAGAGCACGATAACCCTTAGTTTATCCTGGCTCGGCCACACCCCTAAGGGGCACATAAAAAATGGCTCCATCTGCAAAGGGGGTGGTCTTTGGACCTGCAGGATGACCTTCACAGGGGGTATGGAACACTTGAAGTATGAAGATACTTATATCCAGAAGAAGGTGCTTATATCCAGAAATAATTATTTTTATATCAAGTGTAAGGAAAGGGAAGATGTGCCTGCCCTGTCAGGAGCAGAGCTAAATCCCCTTGGAACTTATCCTGCCAGCCACAAGAAAGATGTGACCCTGGTCTTTTTGAGAGCCTATTTCACTGGAGATGAAATCGTGACAGAAACAAATTCCAACAGAGGAACATAGCCTGGAGGCAGCACTCCTCTCTTGGAGGGGTAGGATAGAACAGGTTCAGATCCTATGGGATCTGAAGTAGGCAATGGATTGTGAGTCTGGCTGAGGTCTCTCTGGCACTCCCAGAATTGTGCCTGTGCAGAGGAGACAGCACTCCCATTGGGCTATGACTTGGGGGAAGAGCCCGTTGGGGATACAGACAATACAGAGGGAGTGCCAGTGAGGTGAGAGAGTGGGCGTGGAGGACATCTCAGACACTGTGCAGGTCAGTCCAGACTGGGAGATGTAAATGGAGCTCGGGCTAATTGATTGCCTCTCCACAAAGGAACCCCTGTCCAGGGCTGAACAGCTTGCAGACACCTTCAAGCAGAGCAGGAGGACTGCCCTTTGAAGTTGCCCAGGGGAGGAGGGCCCTCTTGGGCTCTTGCGCACATCCTACGCAGGCCGCTTCCCTTAATGTGTCTGGCACGGCCAACATAAATGTCCCTGTGCCTAACACACAGCAACCAGCTTGTGTCCCTGCTCCTGGCAGCTCTGAGTTCACACATCTCTGGCAGCTCTGAGCTCTCCACACACAGACACACTGCATCTCCAGTCCCACCCGTTCCCCTGGCCATTGCTCCCACAACCTCAGGCGGTTTCCACTCGATATCTGGCTGTTGCAATTCACTCCTTCATCTCCCAATGAAGACTGATTTGGTGGGGATGTCAGGCCCAAAAGAAGAGGCCAACAAGGAGAAGGAGATGTGTGGCGTGCAGTCATTGAACAGCCAAGGCAGCCTGGACTCCAACAGGAAGGATGACAGAGCATCTCTCATCCTGACCCTCACGCTCTACAATGTGAGGAAGATTGAGCTCTCTAAGGCAGCCGAAGTCTTTGAGGTACAGACCTCAATATCCCCTTCCTTTGCTGAGCCCTCTCTTCTACTGTCTCTACTTCCTTCATGTCTCCCAGTCTGCATCTCTCCCCCTCTCACCCTTCTCCTGCTCCCTGCCTGAGTTACACCTGCTGCCTTTCCCCTTTCTCATCCTGGTTTTGCTCCAGCTGCTCAGAGAGATGGGCTGGTCTCATGGCAAAGAGGGAGAGTGCTCTGGAGGGAGGGATCACCTGGGCACAGTCTTTTAGAAGAATCACCATTTCATGCAAGGGCTGCTTAGAGCAGATACCAATCAGTTGTTTCTTTCTAGCAGTTGTGGCCAGCATTTCAAGCACTCAGACTGTGGGGATGTTAGAAGACAGTGAATTTTCTCCCCATATTTGGCCAGAGATACAAAGACTATAAGAGCTGTGAACCACACAGGCATTATGTAGTTTGGACACTTGAAGTACCCCTACCAGGTGCTCACTCTTATCTGGGAAAATGAATAACTCTAAAGAAAAGTATTGTGCTTGTTACTTATTTCTCACAATTACTTAATGATTATGGTGCTATTATACATCAATAGACCTGCTTTCATTCTGGCAGGGTTTTAAGTTACCCAGCCACTTATCTGCTATTTCTGCACAGATGAAATTCTACAGTCAACAGTATCTCATCTTTCATCTCCGTCTTTCTCCACCCAATGCTGTAGTGTTTAATCTTTAGCTCTGTCTGAATTTTAGCTCTTTGTAAACCAGACATTATTGGACTACATTGCTTAACATGTACTTCTAGTTAATACCCCTTTTAGTCACCTTTTAAAGACATTGTAGAAATGTATCTAGACTTACCTGGATTCTCAGTCTTTGGAGAAGCTTCGTCACACGAACACTTGGCTCTTGCAGATGTTTGAAGCTCAAATCTATCACTTTGAAACCCGTCGAGCCAAAACGCCCAAGAACTCTGTGGATGATCTTGACATTTTTGTTGAATGTGAAGTTCACAGTGCTGATGTTGGTATCCTTATCACCTCCTTAAAGAGAGTAGCAAAGGCTGTGAAAACCAGCAGAGAAGACAAAGGTAAGCAATGCATGCATCTCTTGGTGCAGTTCTTTTGGAGTAACTCTTTTAGCTTTAGCTTCCGCTTCATAACAGTAATTCAATTTGTCTGGAAAGCCAGTGAGTGTGCATTCATTATTTGTCTCTGCATGGCTGCTTTCCATTGCCATTGGTGCAGAAAGAGAGGCACTTCATCATAGCCAGTGGAACTGAGGTGAGAAGTGTTCCAGTAAAGAGGGAGATGGAAAGGATAAAACAGCAGAACAAAAAGCGGAGGAGAAACTAGAAACTCCTCAGTGGCAGGAAGATTTTGTGCTGAAAGCTGTGCAGAGAACTGATTGCTTCGAGACAAAAACAGAGGCAGATGGGTATTTTTCCTGTTTGCAGGCAGGAATGGGTGAATACAGCTGTTAAAGACCTTTAATACAATCCTGAGGATGACAGATGAGAAGGCTGAGGGTCCAGCTCACAGACTGAGTTCTCTGAGTACAGAATTGCTGTGGGGTTGCCCTCCCTTGACAAGGCCAGACAGATATTCCCAGAGCACTTTTAACTTACACAGTCCTGTTGGGCACCTAGGGGTGGTGTTTGAAATTCACAGTCGGGCTAACAATGAGAGGCAGCCCTCGCCAAGCTGTTCTCAGGATCTGTGGGCATATGAAAAGGGCATCACTGTTATCAGGGAAAATGGAAAGCCTAAGAGGGTTTTGGAGCTGGAGAAGAATTTCTTTAGAATTTCCTAGGGATTTGAGAAGTTTCAGATGTGCCAGGACTTGGAACTACAAAAGAAATAAGGGACTGTTAAAAGATGGTGTCTTTAGGTTTTTTTCTGTAGGGAACACCAAGATGTGTATGGGGACACACTGGGGCAGCTGTGATCAGGTACAGCTTTTGAGGGGATATGGCAATAGATGGCAGGAAAGGTACCTTGCATGCAGAACCACTGGTACAGCCAGAGACAAAGGCTCAGAAAAAAGTTCTGAGTGTACATAAGGCATCTGTCAGACTGGTGTTTCTTCCTACTTATCACAGAATTGGTTGTAATGCATGAAAATCACATAATTTCCTCAACATTTGTGGGTATTTTTAGATTTGTACTTCTCTAAACTTGATGTGCTTGGATCTAATATAGTACAGCAGAAGTTAAATTTACCATTCAATAAAGAGATGTTTGATGTCTTGTCCAGTATGAGATTAAGGTGACCCCAAATGGACCTTTCTGAGTTCTAACACAGAAAGTCTGACTACAGCATCAGTCTGACCCCAGAAAGCATTATCAACTTTGTGTTTTTCCAGCAATTCCTTTTTTTAAATTAATTTCTCATAAATGCTGACATTTAAAAAAAGGATCACATTTTATTTTCATTTTGGTCACTGGAAAAGCTTCCCACATCATGAGAAGGAAGCTGTTTGGAAATATAGCTAAAGAATAATGTTCCTGGAAAAAATAATGAGCCAGAAGGAAAAAACTTGAAGATTCTTCTTCACCTCTTTGGCTTCTAGAAATTTTATAAATATCATGTTTTTCTTTTAAAATGTTGTCTAACTTTTAAAGGTATGAAAATGTAAGACAGCTTTTTAGACAAGATGAAAATATATTCTTAAATCCAGAATGTAGAAATAAATTTGTTGTCCTGTGGCAAACAAAAACCACATTTGAGCTAAAAAATATTTTTGCCTTTAAAAATTGTTTCTACTAATTAAAACTGAGAGATTATCACAGCAAGTTAATTTCAGATAATTTTTCATCCAATCTGCCAGTTTGGTCAGGAAGCAAGTCAACTACTGAGATGTATGACAATTATGGTAACATATAGCTATGAAAATTCTTAGATATTGATGAAAAGAAAGTTTGTAAACTTCAGCACAGCTTTTATTTTCACTCTAAAATTTATTTGATTCTCTCTCATTTAACTCTTTCTTCTTTCTCTCCAGTGCCCTGGTTCCCCAGAAAAATCCAAGATCTGGACAAGTGTCACCATCTAATCACTAAATATGACCCCAGTTTGGACCATGGTCACCCTGTAAGTTTAACATTACTGTTATTTCATCTTAAACTCTCTGTGGGGAGATTGTTGTAAGGGAAACTTCAGGAGTAAAGAAATACTCATGAAAGAAGAGAAAAAACCACAGGGGCAGATAAAAGCTCATCTTCAGTGGAATTAGGGACTGCATGTGTCCCTGCAGGAATGGACCACAAAAAGGGTTTTACTGTAACACCTTGATGTGTGCCCTCTTAGCCATGCCCTCAGCACAGACTCTAGGAGAGGGAAGAAAAATGCCCTGTAGAGTCCTGCTCTAGTGATGATAGTAAGGCAAAGTAATGGGAACAAACAAACAGTCTAACACTTATTTCTCATCAAAGTTTCCCAGCTTTAGTACAGATGACATATTGAGTTAGGCACAGACACAAAAGGGACTCCAAAGGGCTGTTTGTCACTTGAAAAGGCAGGTCACAGAAGCATTTTTTTTCTGTCAAGCATCACATGGAAGCAATGAATGGAAAGGACAAAAAGAAGAGATAGTTTGCACTGAGAAATGTAGTGAAGATGTAGATGTGTGTCAACAGAATCTACAGGGAAGTTTTTGTCGTTCCCTTCTCTACATGTCTGAATTCTGTTTAGTCCCTTCCATTAACCTACACCATGTTTTGCTGTGAGCTATGTACAGTCCTGTGTAATCTGAAATAGACCTTTCCAAGTCTATAAGTCCTGGAAAAGATTTCTATTGGAAGTCTTGAAAGACTTTCCAAGGAAAAAAGACTTTCTTGGAAAGTCTTCTATTTTTGAGAATCACTTATTCAGCTATAATGCTCTAGGAGAGCTTCATGTCCTCCTTAACCAGGACATCTTTCATTCTTCCTTATTTCTTTCTGATACAAAATGTCCAAGTGTTTGTAATTTTCCTGAGCTAACTCTTAGGCTGTTTCTCATTAGATAAATGAACACACATAGGCAATTCTTTGAACTGGACTAGGTTCCCCTCATCCTTTGCCAAATAGAAGGTGTGAGCACTAAAGAGGTTGAGAGGAAGTAGCAGTGGTGAATTACTGAAGTATTGAGCAGGGATAAATCTAAATTGCAGAACGTAGTGCAATTTAGAAATACCTAACAAGTTGAAAACAAGTTACCTGAGGCACTGAACATCACTTGTCTGTGGCAGGAGAGAGCACAGTGTGGGCTGATTTACCAGGCTTCTGAGCAGGGCTCCAAAATGGAGAGGCTGGAGGAAAGCACAGAAGAAGCTGATATACAGGGAGCTCAGCAAACATTTTTCTCTAGGTTTGGGAAGACAGGTGTCTGCTAAGTAAGGCCAGAGCCTCCCCTGGAATAGAGAATGTAAACCCCCTCCCTCCGAATTGCTATAAAATTTAAATCAAGGGGCTCTCAGGCAAGAAATATGGGAGCAGGGATAACAGTCCTTTACTAGGGAAGCAAAAAAAACCAACCAAACAAAAACAAACAAACAAACANTCTTCCTGGACTCAGTCCTCAGGTGTGGTTCTGTTGGAGCAGGAAAATCCTATCGAAGGAAAGGTGAGGATCTTCCTCTGCTGATCCACTTGAAAAGCAGTAATTCTCTTTCTGAGCAAAACCCAGCAAGAGCTGTCTTGTCTCTCCAGATTCCCAGCTATATCTGTGTAGGAATGCTTGGCTCCTCCCTCTGGGCGGAGCATCTCACAATGGGATGTTAAAGTTCTTATCATTCATGCATTGACATTCAATAGCCTGTTATCAGCAGATGTCTCCCTGGAGGGAGGAGTGGTTGTGGAAGAGATAAGGAAAACTGCCCACTTAACAGAAGACAACTGCCATACAGGTGGCAAATAGAATAATATTGATTTCACAATCCATGACAATTTTGCATATACATTTCCTACCAAATAGACAGTTTGGGCTGTTTATCTCCACACCTTCAGTTTGTTCTTTAGTGGCCAAAACAATCAAATGAGGTCACTGTGACACCAATTTCTGGGCTACCCTGTCGCTGGCTGCAGGTCCCCCAGGGAGGCTCCTGCTGGAGCAGAGGGTGGGTACAGAGCCCACAGGGACAAAGCTGGGATGTCACCTGGCCCTACAGCTTTTTGTGTGTTTTGCATGGACTTGTTACAGCCACTGACAAGCACCTGAATGAACACATTATTCACAACATATGATGAAATAAATATGCTCTCAGGATCCAGCCCTTTTCTCAGATTCATTCACACAACACTCATGAGCTGCAGGGTTACTGGTATTATTGCTACACTAAAAATTATGTGAATAAACATAAGGGACCGATTTGGCTGGCAGTATACAAGTGGTTTCAGTAAATTCTGAATATTTTAGAATAATAAATATTTGTACAGTGATGCTGATCAAAGCTGTTTTATGAGTTATATTAGCACACAGTTCCAGATTTAAGTTTTAATTCCTATTATGAATGATACAAAATTAAAAGGAATGTGATTCCATGTCTGCATGCATACTCAATAGCTAGCAAAGCCTGCTTGAAGTTTTAATAGAATTAAAACTTATGTAAACATAGAAGGAGCAGAAATAAAATGCTGGTATTCTGTAGCTAAACTTCCCCTTTAAACAGGTACCACCGAGTCTGTCTCTATCACAACATAGTAATAAATGGGCAGTGAGAACTGGGTGGGGAGCTTGCACTTCCCACAGATCCAGTGGTGGTTCTTATGATTTCTACTTCTGCCCAGAGATCTCTCATAAAGTAAAGCTTTTTTTCCTGATTATTTTCTAACCCAGGGATACTCTGACCTGGAGTACAACAAACGGAGGGCATTCTTTGCAGACCTGGCCTTTAATTACAGAGCGTAAGTACGAGGCTGCTGGAGGCAAAGGGCAATGCTCCACACTGACAGACTTCACCTGCAAGAAATGCCAGAGATGCCATATTGTGTCCATGTATCAGTGGGGCCACTTTTGAGACAACAAAATTCAGCCACAAAAGCTTTCAGTCCATAGGAAATAGACTTTTGTGATGATACAGCAAATACATTTTAAGACAAAAATCTTAAGACTGCATTCGCATAGCCCAATCCAGTGCTGGATTTTGTTTTAGCAGAAGTGATTGCAATATGATCCTTTATTTCAATTTTCAAGTTCCTTTTAGGAGTTGGTCCTGAGCTGAGGCTAATAATCTTTTTCAAGGAAATTTGAGGAACAATATTTATGAACATATTTTTGATGGTGGAAAGCAATTTACTTCTTTTTGCTATTTGCTTTTGTAAAGGTCTCTGTCTATGGATGCTAACTACCTGAAAACATAAAAAGCTCTCAGTTCTCACGTAAATGATGGAAAATCTTTCTACCTTTATGTGTAAAACTTCACCAGAACCACACTGATTTCTGATAGGGTTAATCAAAGGTAACAGTACAACTGGTTGTGGATTATCAGTCTCATGGTATCCTAGAACTGGTGAAGTCTCTGAAGTCTTGTGAGATTTCTGAATACAGTTTTCACTTTTCCATCATATCAGAGTCAGCACAGCTCAGAACACCCCAAAAGCAGAACTGAACTGACTCAGAGCTACAGAAGAAGCAACTGTGAGGAAGAGGAGAAAAGACCACCCATCAGAGAACCATTGCTAACCACACAGCGAGCCCCTGGGCAGCTCTCTGCTCATGGGCTTCTGAAAGCTTCTCTGGGATGGTGCTGAGCTGATCATATCCTCCAGGGAGGGCCCCTCCAGACTCACACTGTGTTTTGCTTGCTAGATTGCCTTCAGCAGAGGTGATGGCAAGCCTGGAGGTCTCTAATTCCATCTGCAAAACAGAACACAGCTCCCTTTCTTACACATCCCTCTGTTTCCTCCCTACATTGTAACAGAAGAGAGAACACCCACATTAGAGCTGACCAAGACAAATAGATGGTTCATTATTTACTATTTCAGTGTTTCTATTTTCATTATGGCAAAAAATTCATGGTGCAGGCAAAAAAAAAAAAAAAAAGCTTGGAAACTGAACTTGAAATCTTGAGACATGTGTCATATTTCTTCTCTTCATTACAGAGGAGACCCTTTACCTCACATTGAGTACACAGCACAGGAAACAGCAACTTGGTGAGTTATTACTTATGCTCCAACTGCTGGGCCATTCCATAGCAGTCCCAGGAAAGACTGGCAATGTGACACAGCTATAACCTTTTTAAAATGTTGTTCATCCACCCCATATTTTATTCTTTGCCCAAATGTCATCTTTAGGTCATTTGTTTTGCAGAAAGCTATTCTCAGGGCTGGTCTTAACTATTCACTTTCTAGAGCAAAAGGCATTTTCCTGACTATCTCCCTGCCTGCAGATCCCATCAGGATATCAGAAACCAGAAAACACTTGGACCCCATAGAATAATTTCTTCTGACTGACCTCTAATTCACCATAGCTATGGTGCTGGCAGAAATATCACATTTTCAGACTTTTTACCAGAAAATGACCACTGACAGGACAGATATTCACTCAGAGGATATGGCTAATTCAGTATCCACAGGGCAGAGGAGCCTTGCTTGTTCTCCTTCAAGTATTCATTGTTTCTAATATGAATATGTATTATTTTCTCAAACTGAAGGTAGAGGAAATTTTGAAATATCTTTCTAATATACATTATTTACACTGTAAAAGGGCCTTAGATATCATATGAAATGGTGGTAAGTTATTTTTACAAGGCTGCAGCATTTCTTCACTGGGGCTTTGTTTCTCCTGAAGGTCTGCCACTCAACAAAACAAAAAAACCAAAAAACCACCCAAACCAAAAAAAAAAAAACCAAAAAAAACCAAACAGAAAACCCCCCCAAAACCCCCAAAATATAACCAATGAATTAAACAAAATAATTCAATTCAAAACATTTTTACAACAGTATGTGAAATATGTGGCAGATTTGAAAGAGAGCACAGTTCTTATTCCAAATCCCTCTGTTTCCACTTTCTGCCACTAACTTTAAGACACATCAGTAAGCAGCAGTAAATCCACATTTGTGTGATACTACAAAGCATTAATATGTCCAAACATCTCAAGTAAGAGCAGAGTCCTGGGATTGTGCAAGGTGCCACATGTGCACATAAGAGAGAGTCTTTGTTCAGAAATGTAAATGGAAAGAAGGCCTAAAGGTGGGGGAAAGGGAGAATGAAGACCACATTTTCTAACTGTGCAACTGAGAACCCTAGAACTTAAGTAACTTGCCCCAAATAACATGCAAAGTTTATTCCAATTCCAATGACTTAAATCCATAGAACTAAATGTCTCATGCCAGAATCTCTCTGGCATCCCATCTCTTTCAATACTTGCTTTATTTTAAGTAAAATCTATTTTGCCACAGAAAGCCATGACCACATAAAAACCTTGCATCCAGCTCATCCAGGAGGACACATTTTTATTAAGCTCAAATAGGTTTTTATAGCATCTTTCAATAGTCAAAGATTGATGGTCAGTGTCATGCTCATGATTACTAGCACCAGCCAACAATCTTGGCATGGGATGGCGTGTGGGAATGTCATATTTAAGAAAATTTAATTTTGTGTTCTTTCCTGTTTTTCTCTTTTATTGCCAACCTTCGTCATTCTAGCTCTTCTCCACCTAGAATTAGACCCATTGTGGCAACAGAATAGACTTTTAAAGGAGTATCTGCCCATTTCCTTAAACAGCCAACCCCAGCAACCCAGGTTGTCTTGTTTTGTAAAGCTGTTTCCAAAATTAGCCTTCCCAGTTGTTATCACAGCCCCCTGAGGCTGTGCCCTGAGGTCAGCTGCATTACAGCACAGCTTAATTGAGTGCTGTGCAATTGCAGGGGAAATTCCTAGCACAAAGTAAATTCCCTTGGTGTCACTCTGAGGAGTTGCTGGATGCCTTCAGTTTGTAGCAACGTGGTTATAAAAATGAAAACCGAGCCAGTGAAGATATAGGACTTTCAGAAAACAGAGGGTACAGATGATCTGAGCTTTTGTTTTCAAAGCAACTTCTTGGAAGGCCCTGAAACTAAGCAGTCAGAGATACCATATGGGTAAAAGCTGTGTAGGAAAAATGGAGAATTCAGGAGAAAATTATGGGGATGCACCTGTCACATCTTCATAATGAAGCTGAATAATGCCACTTTTTTTCCCCTGAAAAATAAGGAAATATACATAAAATTAGGTTATTATCTTTAGCATCTTTCAAGAATCTGGTTCCATCTTTTGTTAGGATGCTCCTTTCTAGAGTGTTTTATAAAGTTTGCTTCCAGCAGTTCTTTCATACCTGCTCCTCTCTTGACTTTGGAGAGTTTACTTAGATGATTGTCTTAGAGGAGCACTTAGCTTTGGAAAATTCACCACTGGTCCCTGGGACTGCCTGCATTTCTGTGGTAGCCAGTGTTTGGACACACAGCAGAATGACACTTTGATAAAAGAGACCATATGTGCACAAGTGTAAACAAGCCTGCTCTCTTCTAGACCCCAGTCTGGGCATGAACCCTGTACTGGTTCAAATCCCACACAACCCCACTGAAATCAGTAGTATTCTATGAGGAAATAAGCCAGGGCAACACTTGAACTCTAATCCTTCTCATTTTTTCCTAATTCCTCCATGGAAATGGCCCAGTCTCCTGTGGCTTTTGCAATAGTGACAGCAGCCACTGTTTCCCTCTGTTCTTTTAACTTTTTTTCCTCCTAAGGTTTTCCACCCCCGCTTCATTCTGGTTCATTATTACTCCCACTCTGTGTAAGACATTTGTACAAATAAAGAGCCATTACCAGGGACTGGCTATCACCTCCATAGCAACAATAGCATCACAAAAAGGAGAATAATAAGAAGAATAGTAAAAAAACCCAAAAAATTACAAAACCAATGAAAGGTCATTTCCCGTACCCAACATTTCCAAGAATGATCTCAATTTTCATAAAACAATGTTTATAAAGTTGTTGAGACCCTAGGGCCACGTCTGAACAAAAATAACTATTTCTATATGGTTCTTTGCCATCCTATTACTACTTGCTTATTTTGCAACAGCTAAATATATTCCAAACCACAACTCTAAATCCAAGTACCATCAAGTTTGTGAGAAGCTTAAAGCCTGTGCCCAAATCAGGTTACATATATTATTTTCAGCTGGTCTCTTTTTGTATCGTGGGATAAAAGCCAGTGCGTCTTTCAAATACATAGCCCGTGCCAGGCACTTTGAACTGCAAAAATACAAACCTCTTCACCTGTCCAGATATTACCCTTCAGCACCAGAAAAGGTTCTTTTCCCAGAGGTTTTTAAGAGAAAAATCTAGGCCAGGCTTCAGGGTGGAAAAGGAGGGACCAGCATTTCAAGTTGTTCCCAAACATAGAAAGGAGGGAAATACCTGGTTCATTCCTTTCCTAAACTGAACAACAGAGTATCTCAGAATCATCTCTCTCCCTGGGATTTCCCTGGTGCCTCCAACACCCTTAGCAAGAAGGTGCCTAATCAAGAAACACTTCTGTATCAGAAATTAGAGTTATGTAACATTAAAGGACCCAAGCTCAGATTTTTAGACCACGACCCCCATGCTGGGGCTTTACATCTCCTTGTGGATCTGTAGATGATCCAGAGAAGTACTGCTTTATTGAGTTGTCTCACTCTATCCAGTTGTTGATTTCCAGGAGAGAGGTCTATAGGAAGCTGAGGAGCCTTTACCCTACTCATGCCTGTACCCAGTACCTGGATGCTTTCCAGCAGCTCGAGAAGCACTGCGGCTACCGAGAGGATAACATCCCTCAGCTTCAGGATGTCTCCAGATTTTTAAAAGGTCAGCCATTATAAACCATGCTTTATTCTAGGGTTCCCTGCACATATTTGTGCACCACAAACTATTTCCTAGGAAGCAAGCTGGTGAGCAGAGCTGATGAGATCTAGCACAGGGCATTCATTCCAGGCACATGGAGGGACCCAGCTGGAAGTTTGTGTCTGTTCTGTCAGTGGCAGCAGCTGGTGTGGCACTAACCAGCTAATCCCTGTACTAGCAGCACTACAGTTACAGCAGAGACTGCTCAGTAAGACTTCCACACAGCCTTTTTGTGGGTTTGGTTCTGTTTTACACTTCTACAGCCATGCTGACAGTAAGACCCCAACACAAGCACAGGTACATACCTCTCAAGTACACTTTTTTCCTGATCCACCAGGATGGGGATGTGTGCTAGAGAAAATGATTTCCAGGAGATCCTGCTGGTCAATCAGCAGCTGCCTTGACACAACTCTGCTTCCTTCTGTCTCTGTAGCACCACTTGTCTCACTAAACTTTTTGGTGCCTGCCATGTGGCTGACAGGAGAGCACAGAGGCTGTGGTGCTAGTCCATAAAGGCATGGAGAGGTCACCTTAGCAAAAGGACACACAGGTTTGCCAGGCTGACCTGTTAGCTAGGGGCTGACTAGCAAGAGAGTAGGAGAATAAGGGAGCCTGCATTATGAGGCCACAGGCTGCATGGATTCCCAAGGCCAGGTGCTTTGTGTAAACCACCTGATTATCAAAAGTTACTAAAGAAAGGTGGTCTTTAAAGCCTCCTCCTCAGTGAAAAGATGTCCCAGAGAGAGGACAGCTTATCACCATGATGAAATACACAATAAAAAAATATGGCTTAACTTTAAATAAATTGTATTTAAATACAATTTATTTAAAAAATCAAGTGACCTGCTCCGTATAAGAGCAGGGGATACCAGTTAGCTTGAATAAGCTTTCTGTGTCTGAAGAGTTTTCTAAGACTTTGGCATTTCTCATGAAGATTAAGCTGTTTGATGACAAGGTTTTTATTACACATTTAGTGTAAGGGAAGGGAGGGTTGCCATGTGAAAAGCATCTTCCATAAACACCATTGCACCCAGCTGTAGGAATTTTTCTGTGTAGGCATTATGTATTTTCTCATGTATTCTCAGTTCTATTCAACTACCCATCTTACTTCCCTCTTATAATAACTGGGCTGATAAATATTTTTTCTCTTGAAGTAGTTGATCTCATTTAATTTGCATAGTAGCTTACAGCAGGGAGCTCCAGGAATTGTGATTCTGATTTGATTATCACAGATATTCATATCCTTCAAGTGTATCAGGTAATTTCAAAGTGGGAGAATTTAGGCTAATGTAAGACTATCCCTCCATAATCCCATTTGCATTGCTCATGTTAGTTGACAGGGTTTGACTGTCTGGAGTCTGCTCATTTCCTTTACAGGCTCTGGTTCTAAATTTTCTCTGTGTCATAAACAAAACAAAACAAGCTAAACAGCAACTCTGAAAAACCTGCCAATGATGTTTGGAAAGATGTTCTCAGTGAGTTTCAACTCATTTACTAAAAACATAAGGTGTCTACTATAAGCTAATTGCATGAACTAACTGGGAATGAGTATCAAGCATTTCAGAGGCACTTTATTCCATTCTGAAATGGACAGCTAAGGAAAATGTAGAACTATTCATAGTTCTTGAGATCACTTCTTGAGATCACTCATTAAACTGTAGATTAAAATTGGATTACTTTAGCCTACAGGTTATGCATGAATGAAACAAAATTTTTTTCAGAAGAGCTGTGTTAACAGCTAGACACAATAAAGAGTGAGGAAACCATTTTAGTCCTGTTATATGAGGCTTTGAATGGATGTCTTGGCTCCCTTTCCTCTAACAAGGTCATTTCACTATGCAGAATACTTTCTAAAATGGTATTAAGATTGAATTATTGCAAGGCCCAAACTCAGTCTGAGTCAGAAGCATCTGCAAGGTCTAAAATCTGACCAAAAGTTAAAGCATGTTGTTAAGGGCATCGATCAGACCCCTTTTAAATGCTGTCAGACTTGGGGCATTCACCAATTCTCCAGTGTTTGACCACCCTCTCAGTAAAGAAATGCTTCTGAATGCCCATTCTGAACCTCCCCTTGTACAGCTTTGAAAATAATAATAGGAGGCAGAGAGAGAGAGAAAGGGATAACCTGGAAAGAAAGTGATCAGGTTGAAACCAGCCCACACAGCCAGATAAACTTCCATCTTCTCTTTAACTTAGATTCACAGAATCTAAGAATTAACTTATGTTCACAGAACTTAGCAGTATCTGGGAACATAAGAATGCAATTCCTCTTGATTCAGTATGAGATCTATCTGTTATTACCTATTAGTGAGGCTGGCTTCAAGAGAAATGATCTGTACTTCACAAATATTTCACAATTACTTAAAGGGAATTAAGTAGTTAATAATGTGATCGCTTACACATGGCAAGTGCTTTCCTAAAGGGTTAACTAGATGAACCTAGGCACATCTTTCTTTCTAGGAAAGATGTTTGGATTTAGGCAGTCATTGTGCTCCACAGCTGGAAGAAATTACAGGCAGTGAACTCAAGCAAGCTCACACTACAATGCACAGGCTGCCTGTATACACCACTTTTCAGGCCAAGAATTAAGCCTTGCAGATCACTTTAGGTCAACTGCTCAGGACCTTCTCTGCAATGCACTTTAAATTCCCAGATCCTTGGGCAGCAGGTCCAACCAGCCACACCCCCAATTCTCTACTGATTGCTGGTTTTATTGTGCAGTCATGAAGCAGAAGTTCAGATTTTGCAGATATTACCTTCAGCAGATAACTTTTTCCTAGGGCTTTTCAAGGCAACTGGCCAAGTCTGCTCCATCAGCAGACTGTCTGATTCACTGGCCTCTATTTAAAAAAGGACATTTTAGGGAACACAAGCTTTAATTTTAATTTTCCCTCCTTCTGCTCCAACATGGATGCTAAAGCTATATAAATTTCCCTAGACTCTTTCATAGTCCTTCCAAAATTGAGTTACAAAGGTCCTGGTTTTCATATAATATATTTTTCAGCTAGTGCAATTTTCACTCAGAATTCAGCCCAAAGATTACCAGATACCAGCAAATAGACAAAGGTAGATACATACTTTCCATAGGTTTGGTTTTTTTTTTAATTGTTAATTTTTGAGGCAGTTCTGTACTAATCACCTTTGAACTGAATGGATCAATAGAAGACACCTGTGGCAAATGCTCACCACCGAGTCCATCACAATGTCAGGAAGAAGCACTTCTTGCTGAGTGCAAATTTCACTCAGAATTCAGCCTAAAGATTACCAGATACCAGCAAATAGACAAAGGTAGATACATACTTTCCATAGGTTTGGTTTTTTTTTTAATTGTTAATTTTTGAGGCAGTTCTGTACTAATCACCTTTGAACTGAATGGATCAATAGAAGACACCTGTGGCAAATGCTCACCACCGAGTCCATCACAATGTCAGGAAGAAGCACTTCTTGCTGTCTTCTCATTCCTCTATTTTTTTCATATATTTTGTCACTTCTTTGAATTTTTTTTTCCTTTTTTTTCTTTGTCTGGGTGCTTTGTTTTGTTTCATTTTGTAATGGGAAAAGTACTAATAGCCTGACAGAGTAAGACAAGAAATTCTGGAAGAAACATGAAAAAACAAACCAAAACAAATCTTGTAAATGGCTTGGTTTCTGGGTGGGATTTTTTTGTTTGTTTACACAAAAAAGGAAAAAAAAAAAGGTTATAGGCTTCATGACACAATAGAATATGGATGAAGAATTGAGAATAAAGCCATTTCTGATTTTTTTAAAATGCAGTTTTATGCTTTAAAGAAGATGAGATGTCATTTATGGGAGCTGAGAATGAAACACAGATTTTGAATACAGGACTTCAAAAAGATTATTATTGGCTCACTTTGAAAGTGGTGATTTTCAATTTTCTTAACTTTGCAGATCACCAACATATTTCCCATGGAAATGTAGAGTGTGTGTTCTATTGATCACCAGACTGGTTATTTTTTTTTTTGTTATCTCTCACAGTCCTTTCACAGTAATGCAGGGTGCTCTGGGGTAACACTGGATGTGCAAGCTGAAATCACAGTGCAAAAATGTTGCATTCTTCTGTGTCCAAAGCAAAACACCTATGGTCACATCACTGGGAGGCTGTGCAGTGGGTTCTAGACAAACACAGTGGTAAAAAAAACCAAGAAAAAAAAAGAAAAAACACCAGATGAGGGTTCTATTCCCTGCTTGGTCGTAAGGACCATGTGTGACCTCAGACACACCATGGTCACGTGGAACAGAGAATTGTGTGTGTATGTGCAAAAAACATGCACTGGGGTGGGCAGTACTCCCACACCTTGTGACACTGCCATGTGGATACACACTTGGTGCATGGAGAGGTGATTCCATGCTGCAGGAACTGGTTCTATACCAGCACAGGGGCACATCAATCATCATAAGCCAAGCTGTGCCTGCTATCCTTGGTGGAGGGAACTATCCCAACAGAGCAGGAAGGATCCCTGAAACTATTTAGCTAAAGTAAACGTGCTGTGTAGTTAACCCCAGAAACAGCTGAATTTGGTGTGCCTTCCCTTTGCAGAGAGAACAGGTTTCCAGCTGAGACCAGCTGCAGGACAGCTGTCTGCTCGTGACTTCCTTGCCAGCCTGGCATTTCGAGTCTTTCAGTGCACACAGTACATAAGGCATTTCTCTTCTCCTATGCATTCTCCAGAACCGTAAGTTTGATGCCCTGACATAATTCCATCCTTCTGAATGTGTTTGGGATCATTCTCTTGGGACTGGCTCTGGAGTTCCATCCAGTAGTCTACAGAATAAAACAATTTGAGAAACTGGTAGCTGGAGACTTAAAAGGGGAAGTCATGCATGAGAGGGTGTGGTTCTCTGTCTCTTTTGCAAAGTTGTCTGGGGAAGGAAAAGACTGAAGAATATCTGGTTTAATCTTTTCATCCTGCCTTCAGTTACCATCTGCTGGGGTTCGATTTCCTGCTGTGAAGCTCTCCCAGTAAGGGCTGGCCAGACAGCAGCAATTACATTTCTTGAGAAATTACAAGTTCACACAGACGCTTTTGTTATATGCTGGGACAAAACAGGGACCTTTCAAAGATGTTGTGGCATAGAAGGTTAGTGCCCATGCCATCCCAAGGAGACAATGAGACAATAGACAAGGTGGCAGGGGACAGCTGGCTGCCCGTGGCAGGAGGGAGTGCTCTGATCCTTGCAGAGCCAGGCCAGGTATGGAGACAGCCACTGTGGAGCAGCACTCACCCCAGGGGTGATCAAATAGATCCCTTTGGGGTCTTTTGGCTAAAGTCCTTCACAGGGAGTTCATGAAGGGCAGGAAAGGAAGCCTTTAATAAACAAGAAGGTCACTTATTTTCCAGAGACTGTTGCCACGAGTTGTTGGGTCATGTTCCCATGCTGGCTGACAGGGAGTTTGCTCAGTTCTCACAGGTAAGAGCATTTTCTGCTGGCTCCTTAACCAACTGCTCTGGATAGCAGGCCAGAGTGCCTCAATGACATGCAGCTCACCATGAAATGCAATTCTAAGCCTGGGTTGTGCCTGAGTCATGACCTGCAGGCGTGGTGGGCTAGCAGCGACCCAGGAGACGTTTCCTCCAAGGGAGTGGTAGCACTGCTCCCTACAGACACAGTGTGAAAGGAAGGGCAGTCCCACAGAAATGTGGGACTTCTCTGTGGGAGGGCTGTGTCAGTCTGGAGGAGGATGTCTCTGTGGGGCTGGAGTCTGAGCCCTGCTGCTCCCCTGGCTTCCTGTCCTACACCACATGAACCTACACGGCCGAGCCTCCGAGCTGGGTCTGTCTCTGGATGTACATTCTTGTCTCACAAGTGGCTTTAATTGTGTCCATCACCATGTCATTCATCAGAGTTGTTTTTCCCTTTACGACTCACCAGATTCTCACAGCATTGCTCACACTGGTGAGGAGGCTCCAAAAAGCAAACAGAGCTTCTTTGTACAATAAGGGGATATTTAGTACGAGCAGTCAGTGTCAGACCCAACTGAACTCAATGACCTCTCATAATTAAAGACTTCAGAACTATGAATGTTCCTCAAAACCACAGCAGAGGGAAGAAGACATCTCATTGTCCAGACTTATCAACCAGTGGCCAGTGTGGAAACTGGCAATAAGGTTGGAGGGGTAACATGATGTAGGTCCCAACATGACCTAGGTCCCTGAAGAAATATCTTTCAAAGAAAAGCAGTTCACCTCATATGACGTGGTTTCCAGTTGTATCAACTTCAATACATGCCAGTTACCATTTTGATCATAAATATTGGTTATCAACAGAATCAGAAGAGTAGTACTTTAAGCATCCTAGTCATCTATAATTTATTCTGGAAGAAACCTATTCAGTTCAGTTCAATACTGGAACTCAAGACACATTAAAAATAAAAGACTGCAGCAATTTCAAAGCTTTCAATTTTCTTCTTTTCCTATCAATACCGCAGACTATACAACATGAGATCACATTCAATTAATTTTCACATTTCACTTTTTTGTCCCCACAAAGTATTTTCACAGTTGAAATTCACCCCATGAAAATTCTTTTTTGCTCCATTCAATATGAGACGATGAATGGTGAAAATACCCTAATTTTGTTTGTTTGTTGCACATGATATGGCTCTTGGGATAGCAAAAAAAGAGACATCTACAGTTTCCTATTGTGAGAATAACATTTAACAGGGAGCACAGATGAAAGTACACAGAATCATCCCTGCACAGATCTGGCCTGCTCATAAGGGCTGTCAGAAAGAGTGAGGGACAGAAAGGTAATGGCAAAGATAAAACCCACCTTTGCTATCCTTCCTTCTCATGCCTGCCTGTAAATTTTTGCCTGGTGTAGGTAGTCCAGCATTAAGACAAGAGATGGTTAATTTTACACAGAGAACACTGAGGATTAATCACTCATCTAATGTGGCTCCCAGTGGTATGTAGCTGGGGGCCAGGGAGAGGTAGGCATCCTGGAAGCCATGGAAGGTCATTTTGGGTGACAAAAACAATGAATAGTTCATGCTATTCATGCTAGAAATGATGTGGCCCTCCCCCTTCCCCTCTTTCTCTCCCTTGGGCTGAATAATCACACTAGTGTAACACTGTCTGCTTGCTTACTTGCTTTAGGATATTGGACTGGCTTCTCTTGGATCATCTGAAGAGGAGATTGAGAAACTGGCCACAGTAAGTACAGATGGCAGTTTAATATTAGAGGCAAACCCCAAACGATTCACTGCAAATCCCTTGCTGTGCAGGGAAGGCTCTTTTTGTGTCTCAGACTGACTACAGAAATGGGAGCATCAGAGGATTGTCTCTTCTCCTCCACAGGTTAGGAAGGTGCTGGAGCAGGGACTGGAATCCCTCTGGGGGAGCCCAGAATGGTGTGATTCCACCTGAGGAAATGCTTACACTTCTTGATTTTATAAGAATATATTTCTTTAGCTGAGTTTTTACAATTTCAGACACAGGATGGTCCCAACTCACATTCCAGATTCACCTAAGACATTAGATACCCACTGTGATACCTGTATTTTCTCCTACATGAGGTGCATGTACAGAATTTGGTTTGCCCCATATTCATTAATCTCACCAAACAGGTGAGCACTTAAAAGCAATTTGGGAGCAGGTACTGCCATTCAGTTCTGAGTCACTAGGCTGTCTACAACTGTCAAAGCTATTTGTACAGCCCCTTGCTGCCATCTTGACTTGTTCTGAAAGTTGTCTGGAGGCCAGGTGATATTTTTATTTCTGGTAATGGCAGCCATTTACCAGTCTTGATGATTTTTTCAGAGGAGAAGAGGAGCCATACCCTCACTGAGCTGTGTGAGACTCATTTAGTACAGGTAGGGAATGAGAGAATGTCACTCCTGAAGTTCCTTCCCCAGACCACAGTCCCATTCAGGAAGGAGGTTGTGGCTCACCTAAAATCCATCTGCACATATCCATCCTTGGGTTAGGACTAAGTAAGACCACCTCTATTTTTGAAGATTGCTGCAAGTGCTGAATTCTTTGTGACTTCATCCAGTCCTGAACTGGTGTGAGGAGATTATGACAGCTATAGTCCACATTTCCTCTTCCACGACCTGGAGAGGCTAGAGTGAGATTAAGATCCATGCCTTTGCTTGGGTTAAAAAATTCCAAGTCCCAGAGAGCCATTTTGCATCACTCCCCAGGTCTTGGTGAGATTGGTTAAGGCCTGTGGTTCATAAAGCATTCCTCTGCAAGCACCTCTTCCTGATCCTGAACTGAAGAGGCCTAGACAAGAGATAGGGTTAAGATCAGAAGAATAAAGGGTCTCATGGCTGAAACTTTCTTAGCATCATCTAAGATTTGGGGAGGTAGAATAAGGGCACCTCTTTAAAGGGCTCCCTGCAGTTCATGGTCTGTGAGAATACAATTTTGTAAGTGCTATTCAAGTATTCTGAACAGCAAACCTATTCTGTATTAACATCCCAATAGTCAAATGTTTAAAATTTATATACCTAATCTAGGCTTACTGTTCGAGTTCCTTTTCTAAAAAGTGAAGATAGAGGAGAACCTGAAGTGTATTCATTATCCTGACATGAAAGTCCAGCTTGAATTCTAAGATTATCTCTGGAAGTCCCTGTCATTCCCTGTTCTTCATAAAGACAATTTTGGTAATTAGCTTAGAAGTTTCTTTAAAGAATCTCAGAATTGTTGCTATGGTCTAAAACATTTGTAAAACAAATTTTGAAATGCCATTATTTCATTCAGCCCCACGACTTCTATAAGCAGGTGGATCCATGCAGCAGAGATGAGAAACTTGTCCTCCACTGTCCATGTTCTCAGATTTTATAATAAGGGAAGCACTAAAAGTTTGACAGAGCCAAGAGTTGCTTTTGTCTCACTCTTGTCCAGCAGGTAAAGGAAGTATGGTCCTAAGTATGCTTTTATCACAAGAAAAGCCCAGAAAAATGCATCTTTGTTTTCTGCTGGAGCATGACTAAGATATAATTGGCACAATATGGAAAAAGTCATTCTTCAAATCTTCTGAATGAGATCACACAGATAAAGAAGGAGGGAAACTCTCTTTTCAAGTACCTTTGCAAAGGTGTTGAACCCTCTGTCAGGATCTTCCTGTCCTTCTGGGGACTGTGGGTGGAAATCTGGCAGCTTCCACTGACTACAGTGAGGATCTGGGCTAAGAGGTTGCAGGGTAATTAGTAATATCTTCCAAAGAAATAAAAGGATATAATTTTATTTACCCATGTATTATCATTCAAAATTTAATTTTTTTTTTCAAAGTGGGACGACAAATTTTGGAAAATTACATGTTATATTTAGTGTGTGTTATATGATGAGGAAAAAAAAGTATTTTCTTAAAATATGCAACTATAACATCTGAAGATACAACAGTATTAAGAAATGAGGATAAAAGAAAATTAAAGGTAAGATAAGAAGCTTAAAAATTCCTGCCTTTTCAGACTCTTTTTCACAAGTTGTTCTTATTCCCAGCTTTACTGGTTCACTGTGGAGTTTGGCCTCTGCAAGCAAAATGGATTGATCAAAGCTTATGGGGCAGGACTGCTTTCATCTTATGGGGAGCTGATGGTATGTGTCAAATGTCATATTGAAAGATTTCTATAATCCACTTTCCTGAACTCTGGTAAAAGAAAACTGTGTTTTTCTACAAAAATTAGTATGATTTAAAATTCAGATTTTTCTTTTACAAAGAAATAATTCTCCCTTCACAGAAGCTACTGCGTAGGGGAAAAGCTACTGTGGTATTGTACCTGTCTTTCATCTAAAGAGACAAAATGAAATGAGAGCAACCATCCCATAAAATATTAGATTTGTTTCTTCCTGCTTCTGCCTGCAGCTGACTTTGACACAAAACTCACGTTCCTTTCTGAATTACTCACTAGAGGGCAATATTATGCCTATTATGAGCTTGGCTATTTTTTCCATGCCATTGACATTCACACACATATGAACCAGAAAGGCACCGATTGACTGGACCAAATGAGGTGCAAAGAAACAGGAAATAGCATGGACACTGATAAAAAGAAATTGCTTTAGCATTTCTTGTTCCTATATACATTTCCAAACTAATGTCAGCTCTAGTTTTACATAGATCAAAATCTGTGAGCACAGGTTTCATGCTGCCTTGCTTAGGTAGATTAACTATAGAAAGAGGACTTGCACACTTTTACAGAAAGTGGGTTTCCCCTCCTTTGACCAAATAGCTGACAGGAGAGATGTTAATTTCTCCTTAATTTGGAAGAGCAGTGATGCAGGCGATCAGTTTTTAATTGCAAAAACCCTAAACTGGTATCAGTAGGGCTCATATGCTTCAAGCTGTGCAGATATTGGATGATTTTTTTTTAAACTGGTAAGAGCCAAAGGAAAAGAAACACCACTCTTTCCAAGCATTTTTATAAACCAGAAACCTTTTTCTCTTTTTTTTTTATGGGAGTTATATTTTAAGCTTAACACATAAACTCAGCAGCCTAACAGCCAGATACATGATACATTCACACAGAATTGTGGCTGAATTAGCATAGCTTGGACTCCCAGAACTGGAGATAGTTGGGTTGTCATGACAATAAACATTTTACAAAACTCTCCCAATTGTGTACAGGTCAGCCGACTTCCCAGTCAATTGACAGGAAGAAAAACCCAACATTTTGATGTATCTCAAGGCATTTCAAGTAGGAGTCCCCACAGAAGGGCAGCTGAAATTAACACAGGGAAAGGGGAACCTTCCCTGATATCAAGCTTCACTTTTACCATTTGCTGAGTTTAGCACTGTTTTTCCTCACAACATTTGCAATTTGGAAATTTTTGTGAGATAACACTGTGGAGAGCTTTCTCTCTTGATAAGCTGAAAGATCTGCATGTTCATTAGCCCTCCAGAGGAATAAACATGACTTCCTTTCACATAGCAACTTGATCTTGGCCTGATTGCTCATCAGCTTCACAGTATGTACTGCTGAAGCTACTCTTTAAATGGGAATCCTTCAGTACTTCTTACAGTCACTGACAACAAACAGGAATCATAAATTTGCTTTCATTTACCTGGTAAAACCAGAAATGTCCAATCAAAGCACAATTCAAGGCCACATTTATTCTACTCTGCCTGGCTTAATACTTTATGGTTCTAAGTCAAGTTCATTTATGTGTTAAACAGGATACTAAAGGGCTGAGGTAATCATATTTCTGATATTTATGTAGCTTTTATAGCAATATGCATGACAAAATCTGTCTGACGTGATTGCTTCCTTTTTCTTTTTAAACTTTGCTCAAATGAAGGTAAAAATCTCATCAGAAATGCTCACTTTTGGTGTCTGGAGTCAAGTGCACCAGACTTGTACTCTCTCTTCTCTATTTCCACCCTTTTCTTCCTCAGACACCAACAAGGTCTGCTTTGGGTTAAAACCATAGGGGAGGGCTGCTTGTGCACAAAACTGTGCTATATAGAACAAAAAAGTGCAACTGCATCTCAAACTCTGCATCTCACCTCTGAGGCTGAGAGTGGAAGTCCTAACTGCTCCTGAGCTGATAAATGGCATTTTCTTGTCATTACTTTTATCACTGGTAATTGTTGGGTAAAGCTACTGGATAAACTTTTGATAAAGCTGGGTGTACCTCTGTGTTCATCCATCATATTACTGAAAATACATGCAGGAGTGACAGCATTTATATTCAACAGGTAAGGAATAGGATTATCCCCCTTTCAGCACGTTCATTTTGTATATAACACCTAAATCAGAAGATGGGCAAGCAGTTAACCAGCAGTTCTGCTATGCACCCTGCAGAATCCACTTGTGAGCTCTGCAGGTTCCTCATCTGGGACAATGGCTGTGCATCTTCTGGGACAATGGCTTAGTGGTTCTGTGCAATTCACCTTGAGCTCCTGAAACTTGTACACAAGTTAATTATATCCATGAACTTAAGTGCTGAAGTTTCCTTCTTTAGCTGACTGATTTAATCTCATTGATTTTTATTTAGAACAAAACCAGAATATAGAAATATTTCCATTTGTTCATTCTAGTCTGCCTGAGCATCTGATTCTAACCTCAGTGTAGGCACTGGCAGTGTGGGTAAAGTGGTGAGGTCCAATGCCCAAACACCTGTTAGCAAATTGCAAACCTGTACCAGCTTCTTCTTTTACAACTGAAGAGAGAAAATGTGTAGTGCAGTGCCTGTTTCATAGAAAGGATTTTTTTTAGAAAGAAAGCAGTGTCTAGACAGACCTGTCAGAGAAGATGAAGATTGGAAGATAGTGGGGCTCATGATAGACTTGAGTTTATTGCTCCAGATAAGTTTTGTTGCTGCTTGGCAAAAAGCCATTATCCAAACTAATAATTACCTGCCAGTCTTCTCAGTAGGACCAGACACAGACTTCTGCATGGAGGTCCCAGACTTGATTCCCTATCATTTAGCTGATCAACATATTTGGCACAGGCAGTGAAGTTTTGGCACTTTATTGGGAGTGAACATAGCAAATACTGTAGGAATCTCACTGCAGGTCGTGTGTTGAAGGAGACACACTGCAGCAGCCTGGGTAAGGGAGGGGTTTCCTTGGACCTGAAGGCTTCTAGGCCAGGAGCAGAAGAATGATTCAGTCACCCAGGAGGGAATAAGGGCATGAGTTACTAAGGCTAGATGGCTGGCTACAAGAAGATAACAACTAACCAGTGGGAGAGGGCAAGCAGCAGTCATTCAGCTTGTGTTATATGAGAACTTAGCATCAGCAAGAAGCCTGGGAACATCCCTGAGCTGCAGCCTGGACTGACTGTCTGTGGGTGTGTGACTGTAACCAAGGGAACCACATCCTGGCTATGAAATCTCTATAACATTTCCCTTTTCTCCACAGCACCCACTCCTACCAGTTTGAAGTCTAGATATTTTCTGTGCATGAGTTGACCCTGCCCAAACTCAGGGCATAATTTGGGGGTAAGGCAGAGGATGAGAGGAAGAGCTAGGCACTCTCTGCATGAGTCTTGCACTTGAATCCCTGTTATCTAACCAAGCATTTAGTAGCAGCAGCTAGGTATCAGAAGGATAAGCATCCCCGAGTCTAAACTGAGCAGTTGTAATGTGTCTGACTGCTGGCCAAACTTGCCTCCTCTGAACTGTAAGAATTCCTCCCCAAAAGCTCTCAGTATTGCACTGTTTATTTCACTATATTCTGTCAGCTGTTCTACATTATCCCAAATGCTTCTTCTGTTAACACTCAGCTGGACTCTGTCCTACATACTGTAAAATCTTATGGCTCATACCACAATTCTGGCAACACTCAGTGCTACATATGCTTTTCTTGCAGCACACCCAGTACTTAACTTGTAGAGGCCTTTAAGGCCATCCGGTTTTGAGCTGAACTTCCACCGAAATCAATGGGATTTCAGTTCTGCTTCAACACTGACAGTATAGTGGGACCCCTGTCAGGTTTTGAGTTACTGAAATCTTTTCCCATTAGTTCCCCAGAGCTTCTACGATTCTAAGAGCAGCCTCATGTTTGTGTATACCAACCATCTTAGATTGTATGAGTGCTATCCAAGGTTTACTCTTCAATGACACACTGCAAATGAAGAGCAAGAAAAACACCATCTTTTATATATTCTTGGGAGATTTTGGCTTTTGGGTTTTTGGGTTTGTTTTTTCTTTAAAGCCTGGTATTTATTTCTGCACCAGTTCATTGAAATGTATAAATATGTGCTTAGGAGTACTGTCTGAATTTTTCCAGCTAGCAGATTGAACTGAAAGTCTTGAGCAGCATCACCCACTCTTACCAGTTATTTACAAGTAGCACCCTGAGAGTTGACATTTGGATTATAAAATGGCAATTGGAGTCTCCTGAAGACTGGGGAAGAAGAGAGAAAGGGGAAGAAGAGAAAAAGGGAAAGAGACAAATCTCAGAGAAGGGTGGGTACTAAAAGAATGTCCCTAGGTGAATGGGGCCCACTGTCCAGTCTGAAGGTGGGAAAAAAGGTCTCAACATTGATGGGATGAGTTCTTTTCTCCTTTTGGTTTGTACCCAGGACACTTCACCAACCTGGCCAGCTGGAGGCCCAACCAGCTTTTAGGCACATCTGTGATGCAGTTCAAATGTCACTGGGGCTGAGCTAGGTTTGAAATACCTCACTTGGGTTTCAGGGGCAGACAAAGTGTTTGGGAGCTCACTTGAAGCCTAAGCAGATCTGCCTGCCCAGGACTCTGTGCAGGTGCCAAACTGGTGGCTGGTTGAAAAGGCATTTCCAGTATATGTAAACAAACTGTGTAGATATACCTATGACTGCAGTGTGGACAGAAGTGGCTTCTATAAGCCTCGTGTCTGCCTTGGGGGGGCAATGTAAGAGAACTGGAGAAAAACATATAGAAGACTCTCCATGGGTTCAAAAATACAAATGTGCACATGCAGAATAGTGTTTATTTATATCTTGGATTTCAGGGAAGGTTTTAGGTTGCTATACTGGCCTGGGAGCTGTGCATAAAATACCAGAAGCATTCTGTCTTCTGATCTTCGTTGCAAGCAGGAAGCATGAAATTTATGACAAGGGCTAGGGGACTTTAAAGTAATGCTGGACAGGACTGCAAAACTTCTGTGATACTGTTTGAAAAAAAGCAGCATGATATTTTTTTCTTCTGGATATTTATATTTTGGGGGGTGGCATAGACTTTCCCCTCCCTGCCTGAGGACATGGCTGTGTTATCCAGTTGTACATCACTGTAAAACAGGAAAAACATTTTTTTTTTTTTTACCCTAAAAAAAAATCTTTATTATTTGGTTTATAAACTGCTAATTATGAAAATCAGCTCTGACATATGAAAGAACAAGACTTTATATTACCCCTAAGTATTCCCCAAAGAGAATTTCACAGCCCAGCAGGGACTAATTCTTTCTCTGTTCATTCACCTGCTCTAACCGGTGTTGTTCCTGCTACAAAGCATGCTTTGTCAAACAAGCCAGAGTACAAACCTTTTGATCCAGAAGTGACTGCAGTTCACCCCTATCAGGATCAAGCCTTCCAGCCTGTCTATTTCATAGCAGAAAATCTGGAAGATGCCAAGGTCAAGCTTCAGTAAGTAAAGTGTTTGTGGGTATTTTCGTTGAGGGGGGGCACACTGGGTTGATTCTTAATCTCAAATACATCTATTTATGTACTATTGCAACAGCCATGCCAGGCTATCTCGCTGCATCTGCATAGTGGCTTTTGTACAACAAAGTTAAGCATGAGATTGTTTATCTCAGAAAAGGTTCACAGAACATCAGAATTTATTTTTGCTATGCCTTGTTCCATGCTTCATCTCAACAATGTTTCATTTTAGCACCTTCTGAACTAAATTCTGTAACGGAACTGTGACAGTGCAATCCCACCCTATGTGCCAGTCCACGCAAACAGGAGGTCATGAAGAACTGATTTACCCAAGGTCACATGGAAATTTCATAGCAGGCTCTGGAATTAACATGAATCAGCAGGGGGCTTAAAAACAAGATTGCCTTTCTCCTCTGATTATATCTGCCCAAGAATCCAGAATCAGCATTCACCAGCAATCTAATTTCTACAAAGCAGCTGTCTGCAACCTAAATAACATCATTTCAAATTAGCTTGAGGTGTTTCTAAACACATTTCCTTAACTGTGTTATGTTGTGCAGTAAGGATATTTTTTTCTTTTTCCCTTTTTTAATTTTTTTTTTTTTTTTAAGTAAGCAGGGTTTAAATTCTGGCCTTCATCTCCAACAGTTAGAACAACATGACCAATTTTGGCTGGAGGCAGGATGTTGGTTGTGGAGCTACTGGGGAGCATGCAGGAGCTGAAATGAGGAATTTATTAGAGGAAGAGAACCTGAGCCAGACTTCTTCCCTACTCTCCTCGCCTCTTCCCCAGAAGCACTGTCTGCTGGGGCTATAGCCATGGCTAATTAGGCTCGTCATCTTAAATCTAAATGTTCACATTAAATTTTTAATACGTGTAAAAACATGGGTGAGAACTCACTGGCAGAAGAGAGAGGACTTGCAAAGCATTTGACTCAGGCAAACCTGCAAAGAACGTATGAGGACAAGGAATACACCACTCTCAGGCATGAAGCTTTTTCATACATTTTTTCAAGACAGTTGCACAGCCAAGGCTGCTCAAAATAACTGAAGGCACAAGAATCTGTCAGCACGGAAAACATAAGGCAACATCAGTACAGGGGGTTCCTACCAGCATGCACTTAATGGAAATATTGTCGAAAATGGCAAGCAATCATGTTTTTTCTTTTAATGGAGACAGAAAAATAGCCCAGGATACCTAGTATCAACAGGTTTCTAGAATATTACACAGAAAGAGCTGCTCCAGGTTATTTCTTGGAAGTGAAGGCGGCAGACATGCTGTGCTCCTGCATTCCTCAGCTTGTGGTTGTAATAACTCTGAATTGTGTGAAGGCAGAGCTGTGAGAGCACAGACGGGACTCAGCCAGCCAGGCTGAGACCAGGCACTGCAGATCTCTGGGGCTGCAAGTGGTTCAGACGTGGGCAGGGTGTGCTGCACCAGGCAAAGCTCAGGAGAAGCAGTGAGGAGGTGTCACAGCAGCCTCTACTCCCCAGTAAGGCCATGACTGCACCCTGAGAAATGAGGTCCTGTGGGTTTTGCACTTAAGGAAATGCCTTTTGAACGAGAAACTCTGTCCTGTCTCCCCACAGGAGCTATGTGATGAAGATCAAGAAGCCTTTTGCTCTGCACTATGACCCCTTCACCAGCAGCATAGAGGTTTTGAACACACCACAGAAAGTCAAGAGAGCACTCCACCAGATAAAAGAGGAACTGGAAAACTTCTGCTTGGCCCTTGAAAACCTATCTTAAAACCACAGCAGTACATCTCACCCATCACTGAAATACTTGTAGGTGGTGCTAGCACTTGAAGGCTTAGTGATGAAGTTGTACTTGCAGGCAGAAATCTTAAATGCACAAACCAGCTCAGTTCAGGTAATCTTGTCACTGTAATTTAGGCTGCTGACTTAGTTGAAATAATGAGCTCCTGCTTAGAATGTTTCAACCACAAACAAGACTTACTCCAATTTTTGGTAGGTGATATGAGCATACTTATGTGTTATGGGACTCTTACAGGTTTTTCCTTCCCTTGCCATCTTTTCAAGTTACCTGTCACAAACCAGCATAGTACCTTTTCATCCATACAGTGTTGGACTTGCTGCCTTAATGACACAATCACAACCCCTTAGGCTGGCTAGCTGCCCACAGTTAGCAGTCCTTGGAGCTAGCTCCTTGCTGCTAGCAATTAGCATCAGCTATTGCCCACAAACTATGAATGCTCCCCTAAAAATATGCAAATACAAGAGTTTTTTAGAGGAGCACTTCTGCTCACTATTTATTTTTAAGTACTCATTCAGTAGCCTTGAAATACGACAAAACAATTTCTTGTCACATTTAAGATCACAGAATATTTGTACCTTCATTGAAAGAAAAGGCAGAAAATAAAAGGTCCAAGGTACTCTGGCTCTGTCACATACAAGGATGCTTAATTTGAAATCTAACTTCTAGGAAGGAAATTCTTGTGTAAGGCAAGATTTGTAAAAAGCCCTTTAGCAAATAGATTTCCATTGCTTTTTTTTTTTTTTTTTCATGGAATTCAGATCCTACTGGATACCATTAGAAATCTTTGTCTCTTGTTGATGTCATGATGATTATAGTAATGATCAAAAGGTCAAATCTATGGAACACCTGGTGGAAAACCTAAGATCAATCACTAGCAGCCGGATAGTCTTCCTATGGAAAAAATATCTGGTATGTTCTGCAACTCTCCATTTCCTGAGATGTGCCTGAAATTTGTTTATGATCCATAGATCACATTTTGCAGAATCAGTCTTATTATTGCCTATTCCAGGCTTTCATGCTGTTTGTGTCCCCTTCCTTCCTCAACACTGCACAAATAGAGGGTAGCTCAGGAAAAGAACTTGATGCTCCACACCAGAAGGGCTCCTTCTCCTCTTAGCAGCAGTGCAAGCAGATGGGGTCGATGCAGGTTACAGGCATGGTATAAGAAGGGAAAATGTGGATCTCATGGCTCAAGCTGGGTGATAGTTATCTACAAATGTAAAGGTAGATTTATCCTGTGCCACTTAGAAGCTCTACTTATTTATTAATTTATACTTATTTATGTATTTAGCACTCGGCTGCCTTGTCCAGTGCTACCCACCAGCTGCCCAGTAGCCAGTGTACAGGGTCTGAGCTCTGAGGAAAATGTGAGGTGGATTGGCTCTTGATGGAAAAGGAGCTATCAGAAAATGAGTTACCATCTCTGCCTGAGCTGCTTGCTGTGGGGTAGGAACACGTACACAGACAGCCACCCCAGAGCAATCCACAGGCTGTTGTTTCATACAGACCTTATCTCACTGTAATTTTTCCACTTGTCAGGCTCTATGTCTTACTGAAAGTTAATAGAATGCTGGTTCTTAAAGCTCCATGTCTACAGCACTTCCGAAAATTTTCCCATGAGCAGCAATATTCAGAACTGTGGATCTGCTGCAACTGCTCCATTTTATTAAAATGTGGTGATGCCTGAAAAATTTTGAAGTGTCTTGGCAAAAATGGCTATGAGACCCCCTTCCTCTTTACAGCAGAAACATCCCAAACTCCTTTTTTATTTTAATTTGTTTAAAAATTTTACTCCAGGAGAACACTTGCATATCATAAACCCTGTTTTGCTAGAAATTCAGCCAGGGACAGAGCTGAAGTGAGTTCCTTTGCTTCCAGTATATTTCTGCTATGATGGAAGATGATCTCTCAGCATGCTTTTATGAGTTTAATTCTACTTATCCTGCTCATAAACACACACACACAAATACCATTCCTCCTCAGAGCAATTTGTTTTCTTACATATTGTAATAATTTATCTGTCTGCTTCCTGCCAATTGGTGCATAGGCAAAAATATTTGATAGCTCACAACAGATTGTTTTCAGAAGTATTATTTTCATCAATCAGTCCTTTTACAGTGAAAATTAAATCATGTGCTCCAATTCTGTGTGTTTTCCTTTTCTTTCTTTTTAAGTGGAAGATAATGCCAGAGCGGAAGAGCTATCAAAATATTTTCTATAGACGGACTCTCTGGGCCATAGGGTCTTTTTCATGTATTCCCTCTGAAACGGCTGAATGTGGAATTTAGACTTGAGTTTGGCTATTATTCAGAACAGACCTATATTTGGAAGAAATGAGAGACCTGATGGATTTGTTTTGCCCAAGGCCTCACACTTTCTTTGGAGGGACTCCAGGCCCGCCCACACACCCTTGTCTTTTCCAGGTCCTGTAGCAAGGAGAGAAAAAGAAACCATTTTGGAGCCAGATTCTCCCACCCTTACACATGCTGAGTAGTACCCAGCCTCTCAAGCAATCCCAGCAACAGCACTGAGCCTGTTTAAGGTGCTGCACACAGGCAACTCTGTCAGCAAGATTATCAAAACCACTGTGGGTATACTTGCTTTTTCCTCGCCTTAATGGTGGTCAGCTGGCATACAGGGCTAGGGTAGGCTGCAGTGAGACTTGGTGAAGCTGCAGAAGTAATGGATTTGGCTACCTGAACTGTCAAGATGCATAAATATTTTTCCAAAGGATGTAAATCTTTCCCTCCTTGCTCAGGCAGAACCTACCCCAGGATAGCCATGTTTGACACTCCCCTCCGAGAAGGTCCAAATTCTTTTCTTTTGATTCAGTGTAGTGACAAAACAAAAGCCTTCAGGGTTACATCCTTGTGAGTTACACTGGTCATTCTGCTCTTCCAATAGTCATTCTTTCATTTCCTCACAGAAGCCAACAAGTACCTCATCCTCCTGTCAGTCTAAGGCAGCAGTGGTGGGAAAGGCAGCAATGGGGCCTCCCAATGAAAATAATGGCACAGAGGAAAAAGCACCAACCAGTAAAAATATGTCTTTTTGTCAGTTTGCTTTTCAGCAGTTTCATATTAATCTTGCACAAAAAGCTTCCATAGCCAAGTAAAACACATCTTGTGACTTGAAACTGAACTGATGAACTCCCCATGGGCCCTTTGCTTATCCCGATAAACTTATTTTTCCTAGATGGAGTGCATTTAGAACCAAATAGTGTATGTTATTAAATCTGTATTGTGCTGTTCGGTAATACATGGGAGAGTTAGTAAATTCAGTTTGTGGGTTTGGGTTTGTTTTGTTTTTTGGCTAACCAAGTCTGTCCTCTACCAATTTTGGTCCACCTTCAAGCCTCCAGCTGCTTCAGTGCTTCCCTGCAGATTTGCTAGTGATGCCAAGGGTACCACTGTGTTAGGAGAATATGCAGTTATGCAATTTGGGGAATTTGGCAGGACAGCAAGGGGAAATTTAGGCTGGCCTCCCACCCACTCCCATGAGAAATAGTATTGTATTACAAGGCAGAGCTGTCCTCCTCAGAAAGACCTTCTCAATCACTTCCCTCTGGTTCCCTTAACATTTTGATCTTTGTACTACCTGGTGAATACAAACCTTTCTTAACCACTTCAAGAAAGGTTGGGCTTGGGGAGCAAGGAAAAGGAGGGGTGAGTAGAGAAAAAAAAATAGAAAGAAAAAAGACAAAGACCTTCCAAGAAAGGAAACCTCATTACCCTCAGTCTTCTTTGTCTCTGCTGAACCATGAAGAAAGGAGAAAACAAATCAAGCTTCCATGGAAAAGATAGTGTGTTCCCAAAGAAACCTACATCATTAAATTCTTCCATGTGCAACTTCACACATGAAGGTCTCCTCACACCCATCACTGAAATGCCATAACTCCCCCAATGAATCATGGCCACCAATTAACCGTGCACAAAAGTGTTACACGACTTCTTGAGTCAGGAAATGAAGCTCCCAGGAAAAACCCTGCAGCAGCTTTGCCTTGTGCACCTACTGCAAAACCAGAAGGTTCCCTGGAGCCTGCTTCCATAGATATCCTACAGTATGGAGGAATTCCAGCTGGCACAGAAACAGAGGGGTACACGCACACATCCCCAGTAATCTCGCCCACCACTAATCAGGAGTTCGTACGTGGGCTTCGAGATTTAGTCAGAAGACATTACTTTGCAGCATTCTTCAGCTGGCACATGATCAGAGGTTGGCAGAAAGGGTTACTGGCTGTATCATATTAAATATACATTAGGTTTGGGTAAAGCTGGTGGCTGAGGCCCAAAGTGAAAGCAAATCTCTGGCACCGTCTCCCACCACACAAACTCCCCAGGGGAAAGAAAGACAGACTAGAAAAGGAGCTGAAAGGCTGACAACTGGCAGACCAAAGGGATGAGGAACAGAAAGGACCAGCAGATATGCCTGAAACATGTTTGCTTTACATAGGCTGTTTCATTATATTTGAGAAACATTTCTGTCTGAACGGGAGCTTTTCAGCATAAAGGACAAAAATTTGTACCTGTGAGAGTGCGGAGGAGACAAGGTCACTTAAAATTTTTTAAATCTGCCTGAGGAATGTTAGCCTTATCTAAGGCATTTAACTTTGAACATGGGATATAAAAGATAGAGAAGAGAAAAAGAGATCTTTAGAAGAGAGGTTTTGATGTGGTGTGTGGAAAACAGCACACCAAAGAAGGGCAACAAGTCTTGTGAAGGGTCCAGAAAACATCTTATGAGGAATAGCTAAGGGAGATGGGTTTGTTTACTATGAAGAAGAGGAGTCTTGGGGGGACCTCATTGCCCTGTAGGGAGGAGGCTGTAGGGAGGTGGGGTCAGCCCCTTCTGCTGTGCCTGCAGTGAGAGCACAAGAGGGAATGACCTTCAGCTGAGACAGGGGAGATATAGACTAGATATCTAAAAGATTTGTTCCCTTCTAGGGTGGTCAGGCATTGAAGCAGGTTACCCAGGAAGGTGATGGATTCACTGTCCCTGGAGCTGTTCAAGGAGTATCTGGATCTGGCACTGGGGGATGTGGTTTAATTGTTCAGGAGTTACAGTGGTAGTGCTGGCTGGACAGTGACACTGGATGACCTTGAAGGTATCTTCCAACCTTAACAATTCTATGATTCTACAATTCTGTGAAAGTTGGAGCTGGCAAGGCCTTGCTGCCTTGCAAGGCACAGGAGTCCTAAATTTTGAGTGAAGGCTGCCTCAGGAAGGGAAAGGAAGCAGCTGGCCAAGCACTGCCCTCTCAGCAGAAGATGGTAAAATTATTGTTGCTGTAACTGTATGCTAGGTGCTGTCTTTTACCCTGTTTAACCATTCTGTCAAGAGCTTTTATGTTTCCATTACTTTAAAATGTTGTTTATTGATGCCTTTGATTTGTGCTTGCAACGGGGAAAATTAGCTCTTTAAACATGAGAAAGTTCAAGATTATTTTCACAGGGTTTTGGGTGGCAACACATGGACATTCTTAAACTTAAACCTGGCCCTTGATGAAGGCAATTAAGACCTGGCAAAATGGTTACACTTGGGTAAAGAAGGTGACAGCTACTATCTGATGTATCCAAAACAAATCTCTGCTCCCACCCACAACCAGTGGTGTTAATCTTCAAGGTACATCTTTCACAACATTAACTGCCATAGATTTAACATAAACATCTAAATGTAAAACATAACACCTAAAATTTGTCAAGGACATTTACTAGAAGAATCCTGCCTTAAAACAATTTTGGATACCATTTACAATGATGTGTTCTATTTCAGATGTTGCTGAAGGTGTGGAGTTTGGGCATGGCAGGCAATAAAACAGGTTGTACTGCTGACTTTAGTGAAGCCAGTTTGACTGATCTCACTTGCAGGATCAGATTCAGCAGCTAAATTTCTGTTGAGCAGGCTAATAGCTAAAATGTGGAAGTAAAAATAGAGGATCCATTTACAGTCATATCACTGTGCAGATTTAGTAGTTTCCTATTATATTTACTGAGAAAAAAACCCCAACTGTCAGATTATGAAATATTTCTTGAAGTGGTAGACTGGCAAACTTTAGATACTCTGATATAAACAGACGATTAAAATGAATTCATAGAAGGAAAATATCTATTAATCTCTTAATTAACAAATGCTGTCTTTCAATAATATCTCACAAGATGACACAAGATGATCAACGTGTTTTGTACAAGGCTGTTAGGAACAGTCTCAATAGAACCTGTAAAATAAAGAAAAAAGAAAAAAAGAAGAAAGGCCTGTTTTTAAGTATTTCCTGAATGAATCCCAAAACTGATGGGTTAGAAATGGAATGTGTGTTGGATGATGATATGAATTTTGTACAGTGTTTGATTCTTCTACTTCAGACATTTCAATTTAGTTCTGACTCTTGAATTAGTTCATATTTCCTGGTTTAAATCTGAGTAAACAAAATTATTTAACTCAATTCCTGGGTCTCTAGTGTCCTACAAAGACAGGGTTTGCAACTGAATCTGAGGTTTAGCCCCTTTGTGAAATACTGTGTGAGCTGCAGGGAGGTTGAGGAGGAAGGAGCATTGTAAATTAAACTTGCTAGCCACTGTTGCTTAGTAACTTTCCTCCAATTACAATTTTTATCCTTGGGCAGAAAATAAATTAAAGGTCACCAGAGTGGGTTTTCTGTCACAAATGTATCATCCAATATTGCTATCATGTGCATACACAGTTTGGGAATAATTCCAGCCCATCACTAATGTGGTACTGGCTTTCTGATGATATTGGCTGTCTGGGCAATTTCTCTGTACTTGGTGATACATCATTAATTTCTGTACTGCTGTATTACTCAGACAAATGGAGCTAAAGACAGATTAAGAAAAAAAAAAAATCATGGAGAAAATTGACTTCCTATTGCCTTGACATCTCTGTTTGTCCAAGAACTAGACTGAAAACATGAAGCAAAGAAGCAATGATGTCATTACACAGCAAGCTAGAGAACACATCAGTCTTTACTACGTAAATGGAAAAGATGGACTCTACAAAGAATTTCCTGATGAACTCCTGCAAATTCTTCCTCACATTCTAGAAGGTTACCAAAGCCTTAGAGTGTTGACTAACAGCTGAAGACACTAAAATTATTACAGAGGACTGCAGAGCCCTGTATGATTCATACCAATGGCTTATTCTGTATTAAGCTGATAAAAAGTGGTATTGCAACAGAATTTCAGAAGAGTTGTCTTAGGTTGTGCTATATGGTGTGCTATGTTGCCTGAGAATTTAGGCAAGGAAGTTCAGGTCTTTTGCTTTCTAATATAACAGATTTGATATTGTGAAATCCTGTATATATTTGAGTGCAACACAGAGCTAGATAAATTGTATTATTTAGGAAATGTGGAGTAAGAGGAAATATTTTTTTACATAAGGAGCAGCTCTCATATAAGTGAGGAAGAAGGTACTCATGTAGCTGAGGGAACCTACAAAAACCATCAAGAACTGTTTTACTCTGAATTCCTCCTCCAACACCATCACAGTCTTCTGCTAGCAACTCCTCTTCAGAGAAACAGGTTCAGCATTTGTCACATTAACAGACTTCCACCCTCAGCAAAGGAGTTATTTTGAGCATGACATGAAAATCTTTCACTAACAAGATCTTGGTAGATGAAATTAGCACATCCTCAAGATATGTCGTACACAACCTGTTACTCCACAGCAGCTCTGCTATTTCACACTATTGGTCAGTGGAAGAGAAAAGCAAAAGCACAGCAGGTGGGAAAAAATGGGAGAGAGCCCTGGATGCATGGCAGTTCTGAGCAGCAATTTTGCTGTGCTTGAAGCAGAGTAAGGGGTGTGTGATCTGCTCCTGAATTAATTCCACTCCACACACAGCTGGAGTGGAAGAGTGCCTGCAGTGCATGTACTGTTCTTCATGCCTCAGGCATATCCTCTGCTGATGCCACAAGAAAAGATAATATCTACTTTGGTCTTTTCCATGTCCTTGCAAGACAAGATGGGGACAAGAGATGAGCAGTGATGCTTCAATAAGTTTCCTTGGGCAACAGGAGATGTAGGGCACAGAAAACTGCTGAAGAGAGCATGAGGACTCACTCATGTCCCACAATAACTGTAGGCTGAATGTTATCCTCAAAGCAGAATCAAAAGATAGAAATGTTTTTCGTCTCTGTCAAAAAGGGAAAAAGAAGTTGCACATAGAAGCATTGGTCCTATCAGAACTGTGCCTGGAATAATAAATGTGTTACTGTACAGAATCACAGAGTTTGGAAGGGACTTCTGGAGATTGTCTACTCCCACACCCTACACAGAGAGGTCAACTAGAGCATGTTGCTCAGTATTGTGTCTAACTAGGCATTGAATATCTCCAAGGATAGAGACTACACAAGCTCTCAGGGGAGCCTGTTTTAGCATTTAAGCATTCACAATAATTAAAAAAAAAAAAAGCTTTTAAAGTTTGAAAGGAATTTCATGTATTTTATTTTGTGCCCGTTGTCTTGACTCTTTTCACGGGATACGGCTGAGAAGAGTATCTACCCTCTTTACTGTCTCCATCAGGTATTTATACAGATTGTTCAGATCCCACTGAGCCTTCTTTTTCCCAGGCTCAAATCAGTTCCAGCTTTCTCAGTGTCTTCGTGTATGTCACATGCTCCAATCCGTGGACAATCTTCATGTTCCTTCATTAGACTTGCCCCTGTATGTTTTTGTCTTCATCCCTGTGGCTGCAGCACTCCAGACATTGTTTCAGCACTGGTGAGCACAAAGGAGAATTCACCTGACTCCTTCTGCCTGTATCTTCATGCCATCCAGGGTGCTGTTGGCCATCTTTGCTTCAGGGGCCGATTCCTGGCTCGTAGTCAATTTGTTGTGCACCAGCACTCACAGGCCATCGGGTTCTTTCTGCCAAGCTGCTTTGATCAGTGGATCTCCCTGGTCTGTACTGCTGCCTGGGGCTAATCATCATCAGGTGCACTATTTCACCAAGATTCTGGTTGTCCCATATCTCCAGCCAAGAAGTCATCAGTCTTTTCCATAGTCTCATTCAGCAGCAAGCCTACATTCCACTCCCCCGCCCCTTTCTTTTTCTTTTCCTGTAAATACACTCGTAGAAGCCCTTCCTGTTTTCCTTCATATCCCTCACCAGATTCTACTCCAGCTGGGCTTTCATTTCCTAACCTCATCCTTGCATGATATAATGTGTCTGTATTCCTTATGGGAGATCTGAAACTAATTCCACTTCTTGCATGTTTCTTTTTTTGTTTTTGAAGTTTGTCTGGAGCTCTTGTTTCATCCTTGCAGGCCTCATGCCATCTTTCCTTGGCTTCCTGTCTGTCAGGATGGATCATTCTTGAGCTTGGAAGAGGCAATACTGGACTAAATGCTCAAACTGTCTTATGAAAATGTAGAGGATGGGGAAGGTGAGAGAGAAGGAAAGCATAAACAATTCTACTGCCTTCCTCTAAGACAACCTGTAGTCAATGCATGTTAGAGACCCAAGTTCACCTGCTCACTCCAGCAGACACTTAATTTACCATGTGAAGGGGACTGCTCTAAATGAAGAGCAATTGAGAAAGGCTTGTTCTGTAACATCAAATTAACTGGGCTTATTAGACAGATTCTTTGGATGTGGAAACCTTCAGTAAGATTTTGCCCCAGAATTTGGCATTGGCATAAATCTGGAACTCTGGCCTGTTGACTAACAGGAGGTCAGTTCCCCAAAAGCTTTTACCTTGTGCCAGTCATAGAGTCATAGAATCACTAAGGTTGGTAAAGACCTCCAAGATTCAGCCTTTGACCAGCTGTCACCATATGAACTAAAGCACAGCACTAAGTGCCAGGTCGAGTCGGTCCTTGAACAATTCCAGGGAAGTCTTTGGCATGTAACAGATGTCAGAGAAACACTTGTTCTTCAAATCCCCCTGTAGTTATGTGTGAGAAGGCACATCAGACAGTACATCTGATTGTGCAGAATCTCAGATGTTCAAGAAGATTCCTTCAGTTTTAGAGAAAATGAGGATAATGTTTTGAATAGATCTTCTCTTGGAATCTGTTAAGTGCCATGGAGTACTAAATCCTGAAGGGATGAAGAGGCTACCAATAATATTCTTATTAATAACATATTCAATTACTTGATTTTAGGTGGCTTTCTTATTTCTATTCTTCCCCGAAGCATAGCATGGCACTGAAATTCAAGAGAGCTGCAGCAATCCTGGAATGTGGAGAGAAGACCATGGAGGTGTTGGTACTCCAAGGCAGCACACTGCCAAGGGACTTGTCAGTGCAGTTAGCAGGTGGAAGCCAGTCAAGAAACTTGTAAGTAGCTCTGAGGATTGTGGTTAAGAGCAGGCAGATCAGAAGAGTTACTTTATATAAAGGCATTGGTACTCTAGTATAATAGGAACATGATTTCATCCTACTTGCTTCTCTTTATATCCTCCAGGAATACCACACTGACACATCCCTTTGAAGGGTACCCTTCACCTGCTATCACACTTCAGAGCTCCATATTTCCACAATCTGCTCAGCTTCTCTTGGCTGCCCGGATCCCGCAGTGGCTCAGCCTGGAGGACGCAGACGGTGCCGTCCTGGGGCAGCAGAGCGCCCAGGCTCCCTGCCCATCCCGCAGGAGAGGTGCCCACCCCGCAGGAGCGGTGCCCGTCCCGCGGGAGCGGTGCCCATCCCGCAGGAGAGGTGCCCATCCCGCAGGAGCGCATCCCGTCCCGCAGGAGCGATGCCCGTCCCGCCGGAGCGGTGCCGGTCCCGCAGGAGCGGTGCCCGTCCCGCAGGAGCGGTGCCCGTCCCGCAGGAGGGCATCCCGTCCCGCAGGAGCGGTGCCCGTCCCGCAGGAGCGCATCCCGTCCGGCAGGAGCGGTGCCCGTCCCGCAGGAGCGGTGCCCGTCCCGCAGGAGCGCATCCCGTCCCGCAGGAGCGGTGCCCGTCCCGCAGGAGGGCATCCCGTCCCGCAGGAGCGGTGCCCGTCCCGCAGGAGCGGTGCCGGTCCCGCAGGAGCGGTGCCCGTCCCGCACGAGCGGTGCCCGTCCCGCAGGAGCGCATCCCTGCGCGCCGGGCAGCTCAGCGCTATTTGCCTTCTGCCCACAAGGTGGTAGCGCAGCATCAGGTTGATGTAAACACGGGGCTTGGCCGAGCTCCTGCCCTCTTACCTGGCACCTCCCTACTGCTGGAAAAGCATGGGCCATTTTCTTCCTAGTCGCTAGCTTTCTAATTAAAGAACGGCGTGATGTATTAGGCCAAATTTGAGGATAAAGAGATATCTATTCCATGCCCCAAAGGGCTGTGTGGAAAGAATGAGTGATAGGGATAAAATCATGTAACCCAGCCAGGAGATTTTGACTTGTTTCCAGAACCGGGGTGGCCAGATATTATCAAATGCTGCTCCAGGGTGATGAACCAGTCTGGGCTGCAGTGGTCCCTATCATCACACTTGAGTGGTTGCAGAGTGTGACAGATTGCCCTTTCAAGGCCCACCAGAATCCATGTCCAGCAGCTTGTAGGACAATAAGTTGGGCATCTCTCTAGTGAAATATTTGAGCTGTTTTCTAAACCTAGTTTAAATGACAGTTTTGTCCTTGGCACTACTACTACTGCTACTGGTTTCAGACAGCCCCATCCAAAACCTTCTCTGGCTTTCCACCACTTACTGCTACACACCACACCTGGCAGCATAACTGTGACAGATCAGGAAACAACTTTGCCATTATTGTTGCCTCCATTATACAAACTGCTTTTCCTCAACCAAATTCCAGTGGTGCAATGCTGGTTCATTAACTGCTGTGCCATCACAAACAAGCAGACATTCTACTTACAGCAGAGGGTCACAAGTGGGGAGAAACACATTAAACCAGAGCTAAGCCCATGAATCCATTTTATCATGGACCTGTGCTTAGTTTCTGATGGTGAACAAGCTCTCCTGCCAGGATTTGTGTCTTATTTTTCAGTCTGTTGTACTACATGAGGTAAATTTTCCTTTAAAACATGTAATTCCCCTTAATGTTGCAGAGATAACTACTTAGAAAGTTATTTAATAACAAAATAGCTATTTATTTTCACACCATTATTAAAATATAGCCAAGCCAATGAACACCTCATAAGGATTCATACATGCTCAAATCCTCTTCATAGAATTATGTCACAAAATAAAAGCAAATTTAAGAGTGTTTTTTGCACAGTCAGTCTCTTGTTCAATAGAAAATCAGAGTAAACCCTTTGAGGTGACATCCTACCCCAGCGAATTGTGCTCAATATGTAACCTAATCAAGTAGTGATTTTTGCACAAATTTTAAGAGTGTTTTTTGCACAGTCAGTCTCTTGTTCAATAGAAAATCAGAGTAAACCCTTTGAGGTGACATCCTACCCCAGCGAATTGTGCTCAATATGTAACCTAATCAAGTAGTGATTTTTGCTGGAGATGAAGAGGTAGGAAGAGAGCTTTATCTCCTAATTAGCGTGGTCTCTATCATCATATCACATAATAGTTAGGGCTGATTAGTAGGGCACTCTCTAGCCTGCCTAAATTGCTCTCTCTTTCAGCAGGTCACCAAACAAAGTGTGTCTAGCCTCAAAGCCAGGCTGCTGGGCTTCCTACACAGGGTTGAGAGCACATGGTGTCTTCGTAGCAAAGAGACCAAAGAAGGTTTTCAACCTGGCTGGTACCAGAACCTAGTACTGGAACAAAATTCCCTTGTTTGAGTTTATTTACCAGTAATTCTAGGTGGTCTCCCATCAAAGTGCTGAAAAGTCCTCCTCAGTGTCATAGTGACTGCCCACAATCCTTACAACCAAGACAAAGTGTTGCACAAACTACGCAGGCTCTTTGTTCCCCAGGGCATCACTTCATACCATGGGGCTGACTACAGCCCTTCATCTCTTACTGTAACTGTAGTAGGAGGCCTGTATTTATGTCAGACAACCCTTACAGTGTGCTGATAAAGTATTACAAAGTATTCCAAGGAATGGACATAGCTGTCTCCAAGAAATGGAACTGCTGTTCCAGTCTGGTGAAACTATCCAGTTGAGTGAAAATACTTGCACTGATAAAAACAGCTTTGCCAGTATGCTCATGCCACTGTTGGGGATCTCACACTCCTGACAGACAGAGCCTGGCAGGAATTTGGAGCATAGATGGGACCTAGATCAAATGAACAATTTGGAGTTAGAATCATATAGCAATGATCCTTTCAAAATGCTTTTATTTACAGAAACCCTCAACTGAAATGAAGTCTCTTAACAGGAGGTCTTGATTACTTTTCCATTTCCAAACCACACATCATAATGGGGATGGAATGTGGTTACCATAAATTGTTGGTTTACAAATCATCACTGACTTGTTAGCAACAGCTAGGATGTTAGAGTTAGAGCAACAGTTTGGATGTGATAAAATAGCAAGGGCCCATTTTTCATGGCATTGTTGGAATGAATATAAATGAATTCTTCCCAGAGATTCATTGTGGTGGTTGTGGTAAATAACAAACTGCATATTTCCTGCTGATGTTGAAATCAATGGGAGTTTTATTATTGGCATCAGGAGAAGCAGGATTTGACCTTAATAGAAAAGAGAAGAGGAAAAGAGAAAAAGATGAGGAAAAGAGAAGAATGAGATTGAGAGTTCTAAAATGACTAGTGCTTCAGTTGCCTGGGTGGAGGCACTTCAAAAGAGGAGTCTGAAAAGCAGAAAACTGGGGCCCCTTTTTCATTTGGATTTTCTTCAAAATTTTCCTTTGAATTCTCTGTTTGTGAACATTGAAACTGAGGAATAACCAGTAATAGTCACTGCTGAAAATGCAGATTTTAAAATTTTCCTTTTTCTTGGAAATGTTTCTGCCTCTCTAATGGCACTGAAGGTTTCTCTTATTGAGTTTTGGATGAATCCTATAAAAATAAGCAAAGGCATTATTTCAGGGAAGGCAGCACAAACTTCCTTCCATACTTGTATTTGTGTAATGACACAGATCACTATCAGTCATTTAACCTTGCTCAAGCAAAATTCATATTTCTTAATAGGCAGAATTAGCAAACTTGCCTCTATCATAGAGGTAAATCTTTACAAGAGAAATTCTGCATTAGAAATAGAGAAACTAAGATCTAGGCCTAAAGAGGTCACTACTCTCATTTAACTTAAAGACTAAGCTCTACAACAGACCAAGACTAAGCTATAAAAATTTATGTATTTCTCCTCAAGTACTCTATAAAAAAAGAATAAACCAAAAGAATAACAATGTATGCATTCTCACCACATGGAACAACACATTACGAACTTTCATTATCATGTGAATTCAAAGCACTTACCAGCATCACAATTCCTAAATATAGTTGTTTGAACATTTAAAAGAGCAAAACCTGGTCTTCTAAAGTTGACAGAAGAATTCCCAATTACTTCACTGTGACCAGAACAGATAACTAGCTGAGTAAATTTAATATCAGTGGTGTTATGTTAGTCTATATTAGCCAAACAATTAGTACTTGCCCCCTCAGATTTTAACACAATAAACAGATAAGCATCCTTTCCAAACTGTAGATGTCCTTAAAAATAGCTAATGGGGGTTGCCAATAAATATACAAAGAACAAATTCAAAGAATAATTCTTCTGCCCAAAAGAAGTATCTGTCCATTTGATTGATGTTTTATCCTTCAATACCCAAAAACCACATCTCCTGAAATACAAGTCTATGTCCAAGGACTCTGCTCTTTAAAGTTCACCAAACTGCTTCTCATGCAGTAATGCAAGGCAAGATGAATTTAACCTTTGCTAAAAACCCCCAGAATTTGCAGTATAAATTAAATAGACTCTAGCACATGGAAAGGGAGAAACCAAGCCCAAAACCACCTTTTTTTTTAATATTGTAAAGGGCTAATGGAGTTCATTATTTCCCATCTGACATGGTTTTTTTTTTTTTTTTGTTATCTATGCAAAATTCTCATTAGTTGCAAGACAGCCCTTTAAATAGCATATGCTGTCCCAGTCAGATGAGGAAGGTTTGCAAAAGAAAGTTATGCCTAATAAATGTAATTTTTCCTTAACAGATTCAGACATTGTTGAACTTTAGCATGCAGGAGCAGATGATCCAACTGAGATTATCACAGGAAATCCAAGAGGAATTTAATCCAATCCTTTGAACTTTCAGTAAGATTACTTAACTGTGAAGTACACAAGGAACTATGTTGACTATTGTCATATTTGGCTAAAGACCCCTCATTTTACCAAAGCCTTCTCTAGAAAATGATCCTTTATCCCCAGAGTGTTTCTGCTGTTGCTTGAAACAGACAGCAAACACAGTTAAGACTGATATTGAAGGAAGTGCTCTTCTTGAAGGAAATATAGTGTTCTAGAAAATTCTAACCAGTCAAAATTTCCCCCTCCCGGAGCAAAAGGTAGTTCGTGCTTCTCAGAAGATGCACTTAAATTTATTAGCTCCATTTAGCTTTTGCCTGGACAACTTATCCCAAATCTAATCACTGGAGTACACAAGGTCTCTACTGAAGAGACAGCCATTGCCCATTTCACTAATGTAATAAATTTGTTTTTCATTCCTCCAGAGTGGAACAGAGGTCTTGGGTCCAAAATAGCAAAATGCACACATTCCACAACAGGACGGCTTTTCCTCGTCAGTGCACTGCTCTGAGGAGGATTTCAGAAGGAAGCATTTCAGCTTAGCTACTTTCCCCTGACCACTGGGATGTTCAAAAGAGAAGCATTCAAACTGGTATCTTGGAGGTGTGTGGTCTCCTTTTTTTTGGAAATGGATTTGATTGCACTAGATTGAATTAATTACTGTGACTATTTACACACTGAATAAGTCTGGACTATGGTTTTACTAGGTGGTACAATATCCCAGACTCATAATGAATAAAGGTACTGCTATTAGAGGAATTTCTAAATGTTTCAACATTTCTCTACGTGGCAGATGGAATGATTTTGCAATGTAAACTTATCTAACCTAAACTGCCTTGCTTGCACACCGGTAGCTGACTCACTGTGCCAGCAAGGAGCTTAGTCAGGGCTAATTTGCCCATCTTGGGAGAGTTTTGCAGCCTCTGCTGAATTTCCTGCTCCCATGACCAGAACTGCCCTGCTGGCACTCATCTGCAGCTGCAGGCCAAGTCTGCCACCTCCACGTTTCAGTGGAATCACAGCTCACTCAAAACTCACTCCTAAGACGTCCTAGTATGTGCCACACTAATACCAGTTAATAAAGTACTTGCCTGACCTACATCAGTTTTATTAAGAGCAGAACAACACAAAAAGCAGGCTTGGGACTCCAGGAAATATGGACCAGAATATTTAGAGGCTGTGCAGATCTTTCATGCCAGAACAATTTGTCTTTAAATGTACTAAAATTCAGGCATAACAAAGTCATTTTCTCTAACAAGGTGTTTAGGTCCAGTTTGCCCTAATTCTGTACTTTTCATATGTTTATTTGGCAGTACCTGAGCAGTCCAGATAATGACATTATTTCAGGATTATCCTTTTATCCACAAGCACTTCCACATCCTCTTTCAACTACACTTTTCTCCTTGGACTCAATTCTTGGTTAGAGAATGCCTTCTAACCATATATTTCAGCATTCTGGGGCTTAAGAGAAATGTGTGAGTGCTTCTTAAAAGCCACGGTTCATGCAGGGAATTACTCCCAGTCAAGCAGTGGGCTGGGAGGAGGGTTCATTGAGACCTCACGTTTGGGAGGCACTGAGGGAGGCAGGCAGCACAATCCTGAGGATGCCCAAGAAGTTGACAGACTTTGTAGAAACCCCTGTGGAGATCAGAAGATGCTTCAAACTGAGTGCTTCTCACATCCTGCTTGATGGATATAATAGCAACTGTTCAGGCATCTGGTAGCCTTTGGCTATGTGCTTCCAAAGGAGTGTGTAGTGCTGCACACTGGTCAAACAGCACAAAGGCTCTTGGGTCTGTGGTTTATAAACAATGCACAAGCCAGAATGTGGTATTTGGAAAGCTGATGTGTTTCTAACGTATGTAGACGTTGTTGTAAGTAATATCTAAATTATAAACACTCCCCCCTCCTCCACCTTCCAAACTGAGTCCAAAGTACCAATCCTTGCCAGGGACAATAAAGTAACCCAAGTTTGGAGCTTCTCGGTCGAGATAGTTTTGAGTCATGACATTTCTTTAAAATAAACATCAGGAAATTATCCAAAAAGTGAGATCACCCCACTTTGTAAAATATCTTTTTATCTCCCAAATATTTTGCCTAGTATCAGTCACGTTTTCCTGGAAAATTGCAGTCTGACATAGAAGTTTCCCTGTGCAATTTCAGGTGGATTAATTTCAGCTTGACAAAGTCAGGGTGGGGTTCAAAATCAACCTTAAAATGGAAGATTTTGCATAAAGCTAAATTATGGAAGACCTTCTCCATTTCGTATTTTCTCTCAGCCAGCTCACAATAACTGTGCCTCTACTACTGAACATCCAAGCCAAAAAACAGAAAGACAAAAGCCAAAGCCAAACCAAAAGACAAGAAGCAGAGACAGCAAAGAAGACTGAGAAAGAAGAAAACAAAACTACCTCACATGCAGACCTTACTTTGAAAGCCCAAAGATAAGAAAAATAGCCTCTGTAAAAGACAGTTTCAACATTGGGAGATGACAGAAGCAGCAGAGGTGGAAAAGCACCTAACCTGACCTACTGTCAAGAAAAGCTAATAAAAAAAAAAAAAGATGGGAAAAATATAGCAAGCTTGTCACTTTAAAAGGAAAAAGTAATTTTTAATACCGAGTGTATGCAAACCAACAAAATACTCAGAAATTGGATCAGATCCACATCAAAGTAACTCAGCCTATAATGAGAATCAAAAAATGCCAAAACTCATAGTAAAGAAATCATAGAGTGCTTTGTCTTTTGTGGAGCAAGCCCATTCATACCACCAAATAAGGAAAGAAAAGTTAAAAGGAGTTCAGCATAATGATTACCAAAAGGGAACCATAATGGATGGGAATGGGCAGAACTGGGAAGGAGAGAAGAAAATGGGCTGAAATTAACAGCAGTAGTGAGTGAAAAAAATGAGGCAGCTGTGTATGAGACTGATACCTGAGAAAACTCAGTAACAGACAATCACATCTTGAAGAAATCCCCATATCTAAGTTTGCTGAGAAGGATAGTATCTCACATCAGTACAACTAATACCATTAGGAAAAGAATAAGCATGTCTTCAGAAAAATAGATCAACCTTCAGGTATGAAATGGGAAAAGGATTTGAAATGCCCTGAAGGTTGATTGAATTTCCAACAATACAAGTTGGTGTAACAAGCATACCACTACTTTCCACAAAATTAATTTTGCCTGTATACTTCATCCCTCATAGTTATATCTGTAAGTCACTAGGAATCCCCAGAAGAAAGAGTCAGATATAAGTTGATCCCTCTGCACTGAGTAAAGTGAATACACATCTAATTTCATCAGCTGATAAACCACTTCAGGATCTGCCCAGCAGCAATGCTTAGTCCTAATTCCTTGACAGGGAATGCTACCAAATATGCTTATCATGTATCTTTGCTCCTATTGAAGAGAAAGGAAACCTTAACCTGTCATTTTGGTGGGAACAGGATGAGGCCAGCTTTGAAAAATCATACCTATTTCAAAGAAAAAATTCTGTGCCTTATAGATATAGCCCATCATTTAAAAATCAAACACTAGAGTGCATTAATAAACTCCTTTTTTGTATATGCAGCATCAAATATTTTTCAAATTTCTTCATCAGACTTTGAACTGTACATCAAAAGAAAGGAAATGGAAAACAGGAAAGCAAGATTATCACTATCTATTCTACCCAATGGCAAATGGAAGGATCAAACCCTCAACCAGGTAAAGCCTGCTGTGTCTTATTGCACATTTATACTAAAGAGACAGCAACCTTTTGTCTTCAGAAGCAAGCTCTTTTTCTTCTTGTAGACTCTCCATTTAATCTTGGAACATAAATAATAATCCTGAACTTCCTGCATTTTATCCTAGATCTACTACTGCCACCAATGGAAGTATTGAAAGAGGAAGGCATAGGCACTGGGCTAAAGCTGTAGGCTAAAATATCTAAGTCCAAGTCCATGTCATTTTCTGTGTCTGAAAAGTGCCCACAATTTTATGGGTAGCCTATAAAAACAATTGAAGTAATTGTGGTGGTCTTACATTGTTTAGATTGTTCTCTTTCAGCTCCCCAACCTCGCAATGTGAGCAGAGCCATGACAATGATCTATTGGAGCTGGGGCCAGACTCGCTACAGAAAACTTAGTACGACCTGAGAACCAAAATGCAGCCACAGCCCCAAACACCTCAGGGGTGAGGTGAATTCTTTGTCTATACTGTATCCTAAATGCATCCAAATTATTCCAGTATCCATATATCTACGTGGACCACTTAACTCCCTCTTGAACTCTCCTTAGTGCTTTAAATTGCTTGTCAGCCACATGTGAAAATATCTAGCTCATCTAAAATTTACATTACAGAGTTTTCTATCACTGATTTCTCTCAGCAGTAAGGTTTCTTCTGATCTCAGTGCCACTGAAATGGTGGGACTGAATTTTGCACAGATACACAGAATTGTGTGTGGAGCAGAAATGTAACAAGCCTTGGGTCAGAATTTCAGCAGTCCCTTATTTAGGGCACCAGCATGGGGGAGGGCTAGCTGAGATAACAAGGTAATATGATTGCTGCTGCTGGCAAGAGGACAGATGTCAACATTGCCTCTCCTTTTCACGGAAACATACCTGGCTTTATGAAGAATAGGTTAGCAAATATTTTAATACAAATAGCAACCTCAGCAGAGCTGCCAAAGCAGGCTCCAAAGAGACTGACTTGTTTACAGTCTGGACCAGTGCCTTAAAACCTGACGTGCTTATTCAACAGAAAATTAACCCCAAAACGGGTATCATCATTACTGCAGGGAGAAGCTCCAGAAAGATAATATCCTAACTCACTCCAGCTGAACTCAGGACATTGTCCACTTTTTATCACATCCAGTGCCCTTGTAGTCATTCACAATAAACAAGCAAATAAAGAAGTGAGGTATATCACATGTGATAGCTTGGGTCACTGGGACTGCATAGATGTTTGGATCTAGCCCAACCTCCTGCCTTCACTTGAATTACTACTGGAATCTAACTTCTTGCATTGTTTTAAGAGACTAAATTGTTCTCTCTATGTACTTTGGTCATCCCAACTCAGATGTTATCTTTTCCTTTCCCACTCTAGTTTTTGGCCACAAAAAATATACATGAAGAAGAGTGCTGAGAAGAGCCTTTTTTTTTTTTTTCCCAGCTGCAGAGTGTGTGTCTCTATGGTATTGTTCTCCCCAAAAAGCCTTTGACAAAAAGTGTCATTTATGAGGTCATTTGTTTAAGAGGTTACTAGTGATCCTCATGAAAATGAATACTGCTATAGGTTTAACCTTGGAAGAAACATTAGTAATACCAAACTGGTGTAGGCAAAAAAGGAGAGAAGAAATTGTGTCCAAAGTTACTGTAGACATGCAGTGACAGAAGAAACTTCCACAGGGAACGGTCACTGCTCTTGAAAAGTCACTGCAGAGGTGTCATAATCTTTAGCTATCAAATTTCTTGGAAGATGGAAAGACGGGTCCTGGAATTATTATGCAAAAGCCTGTAATACTGGATTTACCAACAGAGACCTCGGTCAGCTTTCGTTGCATAAGTCAGTTCATTTTGAGCAACCCCATGGGGGAGCAAGAGTCAGAGCTGAAGAGAGACAGGTATGAGCCAGGGCTTTCCTGTGTGACCTGGTGCCAGAACTCTGTGTGAGACCACACACTGCCCTGCATCCCAGTCCTCTGTGAAAAACCAACCTCAGACCTCCATATAACCTGGAAACTGAAGTAACTGGATTTGGATTTCATGCAAGACTTCATTTTCTCCTCGCAAAACTTTTACTGAAACTAGAAAAAAAATGTTTTTTTTCTATCCCAGACTACTGGAATAATACCACTAATATTAAGAGACAGCAGTTGTGATCTAGAAGAAAGGGTGAACACAGGGAGTTATTGCTTGGGGTGGCCAAACGTGATAATAATTTGTGATGGCCACCCTTGATGACCAGCATGGAGGGACATGACTGACTTCCTTGTTCAACTACTCTTTCAGTGAATTTGTAGCTGGAAACAAATTCAGGTTTCTGGGGCTGCAGCAGTATGCCATTTCTTGTAGGGATGGAATAACAATCCCTGTCAAAGCAGTGAACTCTTTAAAAATGCAAAACTGAAGTAACCTGCAGTTATCAGGTCACAGGAAATTTTGTGGATTAAACACATAATTCAGCTGGGATTTGGAGAGAACTGAAAACACATACTCTCTTCCACTGAAAATATGTGCCAGCGCCTCCTTGGTACTGAAAGTGGAACAGAATGCAATGAGAACTGAAAGGCTTCTCACAGTAACCTACAAAGCTTTTAAAAAGAATTGTATCCCTTTTGTAGAATTCTGTAACTGTTTAAAAACAAAACCAGAAAAACCCAACACTGCTTCCTCTTGTGTCTGTATTTTTAGAGTACTATCCACAGAAATATACTAGAGCCAACCCCACTAAATTCCTTACTATTGTCCCACAAGGGTGGTTCTCAAAGTGAAAAAGGAGAAAAATGCTGGCAGTTTATGTAATGTCTTTTTCACTTATACAATCTGAGAAGATATCTAAGAATTCTAATGGTATATGAGTCTCTGGTGACAAGAATCAGTCTGGAGAGCTTTCTCTACAAATTTAGCCTTTTTTATCTGTCTGTCCTCTTGTACACCCTGTCCCCATCTCTCTCTCTGCTCCTGAGAAGACAAAGAAAGAAATACATTCTCTTGAAAATCAATAGACTGGACTAGAATGCAGTATTTGAACAACTGAAAAAAAAAACTTTATACATTTTATAAGAGCTGCTTCTGTGTGTTTTTTGCTTAATACAAATATTTGCCTACTGAAAAGTCTGATTGGGTTCAAGTGGCATAGTAAAATGTTCCCTAAATAATCCTTACTCAATTCCCTGCCTTTCCTGTAAGAAGCCCAGCTTCTTTAACCTTTTCTATCAAACTCAGGAGCATAGTCCCCTCCTCTCTCCCTTGTGCCATACATAATCTGGAATTCTGGACCTTGAAATGCCCAACCTTTCTTGCCACTTAGTGCATTAATGACTCTACACTGTGCTATTTTTCTTCCTCACATGTCTGATACAAAATGTTAAGCATCCTTGTGACCTTTAAACATCCTGCACAGTTCTCCAGCTCCTTTTTACGTGATCCAGACCCATCTCCACCTCCTGTTAGAAAATCCTGTGTATGCACCTGGCTTGATTACATCAACATATCTGCACACAGCTGAGCTAACACATTTCAAGGAACCTACTGCAGAAGCAAAAGGAAATGAATACCTTTCCTTCTTTCTGCAATCCAACAGTTGCTCCACCATGGTATCAATTTGACATTAAATGAGAGTTGTCTGTAAATGCATTTCACTGCTACCTGAATGCCATGATGTGGAGCTAGAAAAAGCTGCCTGACAAGATTTTGATGGTGGCCACTAAAAATAAAACTATTTCATTTCCCCACACTTGAAACATCACCCCCTATTGGTGTTATTTTTTTTTCCTTCCTTTTTTTTACTAGATGAAGTAGCCACATATTCCAGGAGTAATATGTGAGTGAAGCAAAAGTTGTATGAGAGACACATACCACTCCCTGAATGCTGCTACAGAATTCCCATTACATGCAGACAGCCCAGCAGTTGTATTTCTCAAGAACACTGCTACACATGTGGCATTTTTCAGTATTATTTTACTGTACATGAGTAGGTGATGCCTCTTTCTTTAACCTGGACAACGAGCATGCAGGAAACACCAGAAAGAGTCACAAGGGTCATATAAATGTACATGCACAGCAGCCCATTTCATCTGTAATCCTGAGTTTCACTGTGCATACACAGACCTTTCTCCTTCAAGGGCTAATGGATTGCAAGGTTCTGTAAATAACTTCTGACTTGTGCTGAGCAGGATGAACCAGTGAACAGAAACACGTGTTCATCACAGGCACTGGTTAGCTGAAGGAGAGCAGCACTGCAGGAAAACAAGTGTTACTAGGAATAAAAAGTCTGCTCCAGATTCTTGCTCTGAACTTGACACCAGAGTACCAGGAAAGTCTCTGTGGGAGAGTTTGGAAGACTTCAATTCATGTCTGGTGGAGCAAACAGCAGTTGTAAAATCTCAAGAGATGAGGGCCACCCAGAGTGTGTCAGTTTATCAACTGGACAGCTGTGGTGTGTCTACAAATGCCAAACCATAAGCACATTGGCAGGGGAAGCAGGAATTGTGGCCAGCACACAGAGAAGTGGCTCCTGAGTTTCTGAATTGTCTGCCTCTCAGAGCACACTTATGGTCCAGGCCAGCCTGCCAGCTCCAGCAAGACTACTGTGCAGCAGCCCAGGGACATAAACACGCCTCACACCTGGCTCCAAAGCCTTTGGGAAGGGCTCTGGATTAGAGAGGATGGCAGTTTGGGAATACTGCAGCACTCAGCTCGAGTCCCTGCATTGGGCAGGGCAGCAAGATAACAGTGTAAAAGGAAAGACCTTATTATAGCCTTATTGCTTATATAGCCTTATTGCTCTCCAGATTGAGAAACAGCCCTTTGGGGGCTATAAGCAGCACAAGAAAGGGACTTTCTGGTGGTACAGAAGCCACTGAGAGACTTGATTAAAAGTGCTGGGATCACGGGACTGGGAGCAGGGTAGTAAAGACACTTTTAGGCACCAAAAGGCCTTAAGTGGCACCAAAAGGCCTTAAAGGCACCAAAGCGGCCTTACCAAAAAAAAAAAAAAAAAAAAACCAAAAAAAAAAAAAAAAAAAAAAAAAAAACAAAAAAAAAAAAAGAAAAAAAAAAAAAAAAAC
>VZRH01000660.1:1311160-1364414 GCA_013397555.1 Urocynchramus pylzowi | reverse complement strand
AAAAAAAAAAGAAAACAAAACCAAAGAGAGCCATGTGTCTTGTGTCTTCCATACAAAAGAGTCACTTGTTGCTGATGGCCATCTTTTCCATCCACTGGAAAGCTGAAAATCAAAACAAATTACTCAGGAGAGGAAGGCAGAGAATTATGCCTCACAGAGGAATTCGGGCTACAGTGACAAGATAACCAATGTCAACAACAAATGCCCAAGGAAAGTGAATGTGAAATAGATTAACAATTGAATGAAGTGTTATCTAAAATATACATGGTATTTCATATCAGTGTTAGGTGTCCTTCAGATAATTTATCAGCTGTAATATTTATGATTATTGGTGTTTATAGTAGTAGCAGTAGCAGTATTAATGTATCAATAGGCTGTGAAGAGATAAACTCTATTCCTAGTGTATTCCTAATGGAGTTCTAGTAAGTCCTAGAGCCTTCCAACTAATCCATTCTGAAGACATTGACTAATGCTTCGTTTGTCAGGATTTTAAGCTCCTAACACTGGAAGCAGGGGCAAAGGATTATCCAGGCTTCTTAAAATCCTCTAACCAGTTAAGAGTTAGGCAGAGACAAGGAAAAATAGATGCTGGTTTTGCTGATTCTCTGCTATCCTCAGGCCTGGCTTCGTGGGCTGCTAGATATTCTGGCCAGAAGCTTCCTCTTGCTTTCCTCTACTTTCTTTGGAGAAGAATACAAACCAGCAGGCTGGGATGCACCCTGGAAATGCCTGCAGCTCTTCTGAGCTTAAGGGAGAGGGAAGGAGGTCTTTAGAGTCTGACAAAAGATCCTACCTCTAGAGTCTACCTCTCCACTGACATTGCTTCCCTTGTGAAGAACCAGTCTCCCAAGAATCCTTCCCTTGTGAAGAACCAATCTCCCAAGAATGTTTCTCCATATTTGCACTTCATCCCTGCAAATATGGAGAAACAGCCTTGGGGTATTATATCAAGCAGGAATCAAGGACTGGTGATGCTGGATCCTATTGATAAAAGTTCACAGCAACTACTCAAATGCCCCAAACTCCAGCTTATGATGACTATCATGACCACAACATAGAGAACAGCATAGATTGATTTAAATTTGTTTTCCAGAGAGAAGACAAATCAACACGTGATCCACATCAGGTGGGTTGAACTAAATGACCATTAAAGGTCCCTTCCAATCCAAATCATCATATGATTTTAAGATCTCTGCAGTTTTTTAACAGGCATTCTGGAGCTAACAATTTGAGAGATGGGCATTGAAGCCCATTAGGAAGCAGGTGGTGATTTGGGATATCAGGGAACCTCAAGATGTGTGCTACTGAGAGAACTAAGGGACTCCTGACTGTTGTTCTGTTCCTTACACCTGTCAGATTTGGTGTGTATTTCTCAATAACTGACCCCTGGTCCAGACAGCTCCTCCAGGATGGTGTGAGGGAAGGCAGGCAGGGCTAAGCAGGCTCCAGCTCTGGCCATGAGCACAGTTGCCAAGTGGCACTGTCAAGGAAAATGTTCATTGCCTAAAAAAAGTGGTCCTGCCACTCAGCTGATGAATCCTTTCTCTCTGTGAACCAAGAGGATGTGGGACCACCTGACACAGGATGACTCTGGTCATCTTAATCCCTGGATCTCTCATCATAAGCACAGCAAAGCATGAAAAAGGGGAAAATAACACCACAAAATCAGCCTCACTTTTTAACTCTTTACTAAAAGCAAATAGTACACCTATTAAAATAATCTTTTGGCTACTGAGATCAGAGTGAGCAGTCAATTTTGCCTAAAAAGTGTGAAGAGAATGAACTTCCCCTTTGAAACCTTTATGGGAATATCCAAGCACTGCCTTGCAAAAGAAAAAAATATCTATCTTACTAGCTAGAGTGCATAGCTACAGATCTTGTTAGGACAGCTCTAACAGGACAGAAGGGGGAAGAGGTTGATGATTAGTCATTAAAGAAATTCAGCCACAAAGAAGATGACAGCTATGACTCTAGCATGTCTTGCTAAAGAAAGGGAAGCATTATTGTCATTCCAGAAAGCTTTGGCAGGCCTCCACTCTGAATACAATACTATTCTGACCACCCATGTGTGGCAAAGATGTACTGAAAATGAAGCAGGTACAGAGAATGGCCACACAGCTGATCAGAACCTGCCTTGTAGAAGAAGGCCTAAGCCAACTGATTGTTCAGCCCAGCAAATCAAAGGCTGCTGGGTTTCCCAATGATTATAAGTTCAGCAAACATAAGGAGAAGTATAAAACTAGATAGAGAGAAGAAATTTGAAAATCTAGACAATAACAATGTCAGTGGTTGCACATTGGCTAGGACTAAAGTTAGGCTGGAAATTAAAAGGTTTCAGCTTTGTGTAAGAATAAGGGGAGCTTTGGTGCTCCTCTCCCTGCAATCCCCACTCTCTGCTTTTCAAGGTCTCACTGAGTGGCTATTGTATTTCTCCTATGTAAATATGAGCCAAGATTACAAACTGGGTATTGGACTAAATGGGAGCTTCCATGATTCCCAGGAAATCACATTCAGTGAGTAGCAGCTGTCCTTCTGTGCACTAGGAGTGAGCAGATTTTCCCCTATTTGTTAATCCATAGTAAAGCCAAAGGGCTCACATTGCATCCCACTCTTTAACACAGCATTCAGATTTACAGAGCAGAACACCACCTTTTGTTTTTTTTCCTAAAAAAGAAACCCCACAACTCTTAATGGCAAAACCACAATGTCTTTCCCTATAACAATGAAAACGACATAAGGAAAATCAGATTTTTAATAAGGACATATAATTCAACAGAAGTGCTGAAGATGAGGCTGGATACTTAAAGATTATCCACCATCCAGTACAAAATATGTTTCTTACTAACTGCTCCATACCAATTATTAAAATATCAGTCATCTATTCCATGCACTGCTTTCATCTCTGTCACACATTACAAAATGTAATACCAAAGATAAGGAACCATCAACATCAGCTCCACTGCTCTCAATAAATCTGCTTTCTACTCCTCTAAGAAACAACACCAACATCTGGATTAATCTTTAGTTATTTGCAGTAGCAAATCCTTATCTTTAGTCTGAATTCTGGAACAAACTCACATAAACAAGACTAGTGTAAGAATATTGAAATGCATTTTATTTATCTGCATGGGAACATGCTATTTTGCCCATAAACAAGGGAACTGTCATATTTAAATATTTCTCTAGTACAGTCATAAATCTCTCACAAATGAATGTCTGAGCTCTCTCTTTGAACTTTATCTTGCCTTTACAGAAATGTATTGTCTATGGTTTGGTCTTTTGATTTTTTCTTTTTAGTTGTCTGCTTGCAGTTTTGTCTGCTCTCTGTCTTGCAGTTATCTGTGACTTGTTGAGTAATCCTATGTTACAAATGAAGACACTATGTCTACAAACATAGGTATATAGGAGGATTTACACTGGAAAAACTATACACTCATCATCCTTATCCCAGGTCTAGTGAAATCAGAAGCAGTTTATTTTTATTTTTAATTAAAATAATTTATTTTTATTTATCCATTTATGTTTAATTAAGTTTTCTAAAACAGACTGGCTTTTTTCCCCTCGCATGTAATGTAACACTCAGGAAAGTTGTTAGAATGTGTTCCATAAGTGTGGTGAAATGCTTGTCTCCATAGTTAATACCATAGAAAAGAGAAGAAATAAAAAGAAAAAGAAATTTCACTAGAGTCTGCTGGGTCTTGAAAAACCGAGTACTGGAATCCAAGAATTTCACTCATTAGGCTGTGGTACTATTCAAAATACAGCAGCAAAAAGTTAAATGATGATATAGTGCCAGTTATTCTATACTGCACCAATAACAAAAGCCTGGAAAGCCAGCCACTTCTGCAGGAAGCTTCTCCTCTGATCTGTATATTCCATACATCTCCCCTGAAGTTTCTGAAATTTCTACAGAGAGGTTACATTTTCACTTTCTGTTCTGCTGTCCACGATCAAATGTTATAGTGCCAGACTTCATTGCTGGCCATGAAAGGATTCATATGTTCATAAAATGAATGGATAGTATTGCTATGAGACAAAAAAGCTGAAGGAGGGAAAAAACAACTCTATTAGCACCACCAGAGAAATGAAATTCTCAATAGCCAGTATCACTGTAAACCCTATTTCACCACAGCTTTAAAAGGGCTGTATCACAAGACACTAGTCTTTGCCAGAGACAATCCCCCTCGTTATCCAAGGCAAAGCCTGCAGGGAAAGGATGGACAGACTCTGCTGGCTCACTGAGGTATGTGGCTTGTTATCCATTCTGACATAGAGGAAGTGGGAGTGATCCCCCAGAGAAGAGCTCCAGAAAACAGGCGAAAAAAATCTGGCGGAAGGAACCCTACAACCAGACAAGCCTGGGGAATTGGCAGAATATACGTGAGATTATTGCTAATGCATGGATAAGTAACAAAAGCCCAGAAAAGATGGACTCTTGGGATCCAGCTTCAGATCCAATAGGAGTACCATTCCCCATCCTCTAATCCCATGCCACCCATCCCAGGCACTCTGAGGGCCAGTAGGGTTCTCTTCCGATGTATTTGAAGCACATCCAGCCATTGTCCCTTTCAATACCTCTTTGTAATGTCTGCAGCCCTAAAGCTGCCCTGTAGGAAGCAGCTGCTGTATGAAAAGGGAAAGAGCTTCCACTGGAAAAAAAACAACTTCTGTTATTGAAAATAGTCATTACTTCACCACTCAGCATGCTAAAACATTAAATACAGGAAATTGCCTCTCTCAAATCTAGTATTGCTAGACATATCAAAAAATACATACTATTTGTAGGGCTCCCTCTTTGCTACTCTCGGGTTAGAAATCAACTTGGGCTCCCTGTGGAGGAAGCAAGTAACTCTATAAGTACATCTAATGACATGGAAACCAGCAGCAAGGCCAGTAGTCTGCAATGAAGAGAATTATAAAGGCCAGAAAAATCTTCATTAAGGAGGAGGTCATTCCAATGGTGACAACCATGCCTTCTATGGAAGGCCAAAGCCCAGGACAACCTTCATGCACCCATCTGTGTGGGTCATCAGAAAACAATGGGGTGATGCAACAGAAAACCTAGCAGAGCTCCTAGATCATCTCAAAGGAATATTGTTCCTGCAGTATTACCAGCGCCTTATTGTGACGTGGAGATCTTTCCAGTCACACTCTCTGAGGAGTATTTACCTCAAAATGGTTATTGCAAACTACCACAAAGCACAAGCCAAAAACTGTGAAAAAATGTCAAAAAGAATTTTCCTCAAAAGGCACTAAAGCCTGAGTAAGAAATCCTTGCAGTTTTCTTTTCATCCTTTTCTTTTGGCTGTGTTTTTATGTCTTTTCACTGGACATGTGCTATCCTAACTCAAAGCCAAAGAATAAATAAATGTATGTATACATATGTAGTAGGGTTACTGAGTGTTGAGGAGGGGAAGGAAAATTTATCAGGTCAAATTTCCAAATCAGAACTAGATCTCCTCCTAAAAGATAGCATAGCAATCAAAATGAAGAAATATGTTAAATAAAGCAATTTCTAGGGAATAATTTATGGCTGGGATCATAGAGGAGGGGCTTCAAATGAAAGAAAGAGATTCAATACAGGTCAGTAAAGGGGGATCCAAAACCATTTGCCTCTCAAACAGGGAAGATTTCATCCCCATGGGAGTAGGGGCACATGGTAAACACTGAATTCAACTGGACCCAAGAGCCAATACCACTGAGTTAGGATATGGCCTCTGGCAGGAGGTAGCTGCTCCCAACCCCCAGAGGTCTCTGTCCAGGGAGAGAGGCAGCCAAGCTGCTCTCTGCCATATTAGACTACATCTTCTTTTGGGCTTGTGGGTTTTGAGGCAATTTTGCCATGAAGGAAAGCAGCAACTGGGCCTCACGTGAGTGTGCTAATAAACACAAGCACAGCCTCAAAGAAGTTGTGCCAAGCCCAGTAGCCTGTCTCTGACAATGAGTACCTAGTTAACTCTTCAAACAGAAGGAAAAGTACACTGTACCCCAGAGTTCCTGTCAAGCTTTACATTTGGCAAAAGATGTTCTGATGGTGTTGCTCCTCAAGAAATACAAAACAGCTCATATGGGAGACACAGCATCTCTGAGCCAGCATGTGTCATTTCCTCTGTATAGAAGGTATTAAGGGGAGCAATCTTTGAATAATTTATTTTCCTGGAGTACTGCAAAAAAGAGATATCTCAAAAGAGAATACTCTTGCATTTAAAACAAAAGGAAACCAAAACACACCACAAACTCCACAAACTTCCATATTCCCCTGAAATACTTGCTGTAGGAAATCTGATTAAATGAACACAAGTTGTTCTTTCTGCTGTTCAGGAATTAAAATCTGTGAATTTCTACTATTTATTCAACTTTTCATCATGAAATGTGAGAGAGACTTAAACCTCAGAAATATTTTTTATTGAGAGACAAAAAATGGTTTCCGTTTCTTTATGCATAACACAGTAAACTCATCATGATCTTTCTTGCATCTGATCTCCATCACTTCTAAGTCAAGGGCCAAGTCTGTAGTAGGAAAAATAGAAATCACTTTATTCTATACTGGAAGAAATGGATATTTGTTCTAGTTGACAGGCTGGCAGGAACTCAGTAGAACAATATAAGAGACAAATCTCAGAGAAGGTTATTTATTCTTATTCAACCACAGTACAAATTTCCTGATGAAGCTGGAGTTCTGGAATGCTTGACCAGATCTCTGTGAACCTTGTTACCAAGGTTGAAATTATCATGAATTACTGTTGTATTCATTAGTGGAAGTTCTTAGAGACATTAAGTCACCTACTGGCTGACCTTCTGAAGTAGTAGATTTACATTACCCAGGACTCAAAAATTACCAATATCAGCGTTTAATCACTGAAGATTTTTATATAAATCTTGCCAAGTTAAATCAAAGGATTGACTATATCAGTCTAAGAGACCAGTATTCACACCTGCTCAAAAACCTCATCATTGATTAAATTTTGCTAGCTGGGTTTCCTTTTAATAGATTTATGCCAGGTTAAAAGTGACAGCAATCCCTGATGGTATAATACAACTTCAATCACTTTTTAAAAGACAGTTCATTTTTGCATGCAGGCAGATAGCCAAAAAGAGCATTTGAGTTGGGACTAGAAGCATTTGAAACATCAGTGGCTAGTTCTTACTTACATCTGAGAAGATGACAGTATAGGAAAGCTGAAGAATGCCAAGGGTAAAATCTCAGCCACACTAAGGTTAAATGAAACCAGAACTTCTACCCTGAAGAAGTTTTTTCAGCAAAAACTCCCTTAAAGTTTTGTAAAAATAAAAGTGGTGTGGTTATGACAGTTACATACATCTTAACAGGCAAGAAGCTTGCATAAATGTTTGAGGGTTTGGGCTAGATTCATTTGAAAGTAAGTAACAAAATTGGAACAATTAGTCCCTTTTCTTCCAGATCTCAAAAGTTCAGGCAGTAGCTGGAGAAGATCGGATCTGACCCTTATTTCCACCTCCACAGTGTAAGTTCTAAGTGTACCAAAGAAAACAGCACTGCTCTTCATTATGGTGTCTTAACAGATCCTTTCAATAACTAATCACATAGATTTCCTAGTGATTTTCTTTTCTATTTCTTTTCCTCAAAATGCCTGATGTAACTGTCTTTAACTTGCCTGTAATAAAATAAACATGACTCCTCTTCCCTGCTGTTTGTTTTTAAAATTCTGCAGTTTCAATCTCATACAATTCTCTGGCTTTCAAGCTATCAGCAGAATTTCCCTAGATGTGTACAGCTACAGTATATTTTGTTCTTCATTTGTGTTGGACATGAAATTTTAGTTTGGTGTTATGCATTATGGAGAGTCTGGAAGGGAAGGTTGTTCTCTTTGCACTTGGCCCTGAGGGTTGGCAGCAACACTGCAAAATGACTTTATCCCCAAACCAGATGTTCAAGTTGTTTTAATAATATCTTATGTTTCCTTCACAAAATAAAACAAAAACTCACTGTATCAGAATGTTCCAGTGTTACAGCAATGGGATTTTTGCTGTCTGCATTTTGCCCACCAGATGGTAGCACTGAAATAAAATCAGAACTTTTCTTATCTAAGCACTTATCACTCTCATAGGTTGGACAAAATTCTTCCTTTGCAGCAGTGGTAGGATTTAATTGCAGGTAATTCCCTAGGGCATCTGTATCCTACAAGCTTCTGTATTTCTGTATTATATATACAAACATCAGTAAAATGGTGTAAGATGAACCCTCTTCTTTCATGGATTAGGTGCTATCTAGTTCACTTGCAGTTTATATCCTTCTTATTTTTTTCTTCTCCATTTCACTTTTTTTTCTCATCATTATAAAAGAGACTAGAAGAAGGAATGTTATCCACATAATGTCATGGTTAACAAAGCAAAGTTTAAATTCAGTAAAGTTGAAGGCAGCATTGATTTTCTATGAAAACCTTGTTCTTGGTTCAGAGAAGTTTAAAGGCAACCAGAGGACTGCTAAAAAACACAGAGTGTAATGTGTTGTCTTAGAGAAAAGCTACTATTTATCTCTGTGTTATCTGCTTTTGTGTCATATTCATGGACTAAGGATGCTGCCCTGGTTCACTTTTGTGATAGGAACATTGCTCAGATGCTGTGAAGGGCAGTTTTGCTCAGCTCATAATGGATAACAGGCAGCACCTGAACCAGAGGTAACAAAACTTCTACCTCAGATCCTTCAAGCACACCTGTGCATATAAGCTTTCAGTTAGAAAAGAACTTTTAAATACGTTTATTGAATTCGCATTCTTACTTTTTGTTTTGAATGCTTCATTAAAGTTTCATCATTAGCAGATTTTCCCAAGAAGAAAGGCTTTATTGAAAGTATAGTGATTTTTTTTCACCTGACTTAATTCCAAGCTAATGACTATATAGTTCAGGCTTAAGCACAGCATTCAAATTCTATGAGGAAAGCAGTGCAAATATTTTCAGTGAGATTTGAATCAGGACCATTTTCTCTTAGGAGGTTTGCTCTTTGCCAGGCTTTTTGCTCTGTGTAAGTGGCCAATATATCATCATTTGCAGACCCTTATCTAACACCATTAAGTTTCAGCAAACACATTTTTAGTCCACAGGAAGGATTATTGTCTCACATTTCACCTTGAAAACAAGGCTCTCACACAGAACTGAAGATGAAGCTGACAACTGTCAAGTCCTGCAAGAACAAGTCTTCATGAAGTCTAGCTCTACCAAAATGACTGATTTGCTGCATTTCTACAGTCTTGTCTTTTACAGGCACTGTAGGCTGATGGTATATCATTAAGGAGAACTCTTGTATTGTATTTAGTTTAGACCTTAGCATTTTGTCTCCTTTGTTGGGACGGACCTGTCTGAAATTAAAATTCTTGAGACTAAAACTCCAAGGAACACATGGAAGTCATGAGTTTTCTGGTAGGATCAACACTAGTCCCTGAGGTTTAAATGTAAATGCCAAAGAAAAAAAAAAAAAAAAAAAGAAAAGCTAAGAAAGCTTAGCAAATGGTTTGGTGGAGAAGACTACAAATGTCTGGTAAGTATCTTGGTACTATACCATTTGAGGTAGCTGCTGGATTCCTGCCAAGCTTTGAAAGTGAAATGAACCTAGAGTACAGCAGGTTTAAAATATTTTGAATCTGTGCCATCAATCTGGAACTTGAGCAGTATTACTCAATTTTCCATACTTTCTTTCTGAACCTGGCTGCACAGTAAGAAAATTTGAAGTGGTTTTCTATAAACCTGGGTGGCTTCATGTTTTTTTATATAGAAACCATCTGAAGTGTTGTTTTCCCTAGGTTTTGACCCTAAACCAGGCAAAAGTTGGTCATTTCAGCTGAATTTCCTTTTGAGGCTTTGGATTCCTTCCAACCTTAAGCTCTCATTCAGGCTGTAGAAGGTTCATATGTGCCTTCCTTGTGAACCTGCTGAGTTCACTCATCTCACACAGTCAGAACTCAGAGGTCTACCAAGAAGTGAAGGGGAAAGATGTACAAGGAACAAACAGATCAAACCTGTAGTCCCTCAGCATGCAAAACTTCCATTAACTTTGTTGAGAGAACCATGCATGGTGCAGATCTAATCACCCCACCCCTTCGCCAGGAAGGGTGATGTCACGGGACAAGGACTCAAAGTTCAATTCCTGTCTCTGATGCAGATTTCCCCTACAGTTTTAGACAAGTCAGCCAGGGTAGAAATCCAGGTCACATGGAAATGAATGGCAAAACTCTGATTGACATGAGGCCAGGATTTCATCTTAATCTACTTGCATCGGAGCTCTTGATCTTCCACCTGAAGCCCTTTACTTCATCCCTGTTTTTGTCCAAGCCATTTGTGCTATAAACTGAGTAATTATGAGTCTCTGCACACTACCTAGAATCAGCAGGAGCTGATCTCAGGTGGGGCCTCTAGGTGCCCCTGTCATGCAGATGACAGACAGTAATAAATGAGAAGCATGTGCACTCGACCTGAATGGAAACAGATGGAGAACACAAGGCCAGAGGATTTCACTGGACAAGATCACAGCACTGTATGTGCTCCATTGTTAAACTCTCCAATGTCCTGCAAACATGCAGGATCTTCCTACAGACTCTCCTTGCTAACAGAGCAAAGAAATACTTCTGGCACAACAGAAGATTGTATTCATTGACAGAGTATTCCCATTAAAAGCTGGTTTTAAACAATAATTTCTGGTTGAATCTAGGTACAGGGGTACAATTTAAGTAAGCCAGTAAAATAAAACCATTTTAAAATACATTAATTATAATTTTATAAAGCATTTTTCATCAACATCTGTACTTTAACTAATCCTAGCAGGAAGTGAAGAAAGACCTGAAAGCTCTGTATTTTCTTCTGGATCTAGTTGTACCTAACACCCAAGTACCTCCATCAGATCACGTGCCAATTTGCAGGTTCAACGTGTGCACATTTCCCACTACATTCATGCTGCTTCTAGGCTGTAAGTTCCTCCTACAGCAGCATAATGCACTACACGTGCCTTCATGAGCACAGCCATTGCAGAGGGTGATAAACAAGCAACACTGTCCACTCCCATGTCTGATATTCTGTCATCCCTATTCACTGCTTATAAGCACTAAAAAGACCACACGTGCTATTTCCTGTACAAACACAGCACTGATATTTTTATCAGGGTTGGCAATGGCTCCAGCATATCCAGATACAGCTCTAGCTTCAGCTTAGCTCCCCTCCCCGACCCAGATTTATACATGCACTTCTAGTTTTGTAGTTTCCTCCATTGCCTGGAGGTTCTTCTACCATTTTGTATGTGTCTTGTCTCTTTCCTTTCATGTGCTTCTTCCAGAAGCTTTCTAACTCTTTACAATTTTCTATCTAAAGGAAGGTGACCTTGTTCCAAGCCAAGGAGAAACTGCATCCTCTCTTTTAAAGAGAAGAAACAATGCACTCTTTGGCTGCATCCATGCTAGTAAACTAAATGTGCTAAGGAATGTTCCCTGGCCCACAGCAACATCTGGCACAGAACAGGCTGCCTCAATCCCATCCACTTCCTTTACCTGCCAAACTGGGGTGAGTGCATCCAAACTGCCTCCTGGGAGCTGCTGCCCTTGGCATGCACTAGCTCCCCAGCCCTATTTGGGAATCAGCTAGGACAGTGCTACCTGACCTGGGTCAGAATGTGGCCAGCATCCATGCTTAAAATTTCATAGCAAAAAGTGGTCTTCAGCTCTCAGGAACATTCCCTGGCATGGCTTAATTTGCTAGAGTCAGTCTAGGCTTGATTCCTGTGCTGTTAGCTAAGCACAGGCAGATGACACTCTGCACAGTCATATCCTTCTAGTTTCTGCACACTAAATCCTCTAGTGACAGGGATGGCTATCAAACCAGCAAAGCCAGAGGTACAACAGCATGCACAGGGAGAAAAAAATCAAATTGTCTGCAGTGGAATAAACAAACAACAGAGTAAAAAAAAAAAGGAAAAGAAATGTTTCATCGCATGCCTTTCACCTCAAAATACTCCTCTTCACAATTCACTGTTACATTTCTCTGAGCTCCTGTTTTCCCAGCTCCATGTGTTTTCTGCAGCCCCTGCCACTTCCTCTGTGATCTTTTTCCTTCCCTTCACACCTACTCAAAGCTATTATTTCTGAATCAAATTTGACACACATTTCTCAATTCATTACTTTTCTTTCCTATGTTATGCCTCCCTGCTTTAAATTCTCTTCTCCTACATATTTTTCCTCCTTCCTCAAAACTACCAAAAGCTCCTCTGTTTGATTCACTTACTCCTTTGAATTTTCTTTCATATCCTTGATCGTATATTGTTCAAAATCTAGAATAATTCTTGGACTTCTTCCTAATCTCACAGTTACTTATTGCCTTCTCTTGACACACTTTTCCTGCACCCATCCTTTAAAATTCAGGATACCACAAAAAATCTTTTTCTTTCATAATCATAACCCAGTTCCATTACCTCTTGCCCCTTGACTCTTCTCCCAAACTTTCCACTATCCATTCTCAAATGAAAAACAGCAAGGGAGAACACCTAAGTTATTCACAGCCAAGGGGAGCAGAACAGAGTTCCTTATATCAGTGCCTGTGTGTTCAATCATGGTGGGACATTAGCACTGGTGCTTGCCAGCTGGCAGGTTAGAAAACTGGGTAAACCTTGAGATTTTGCAGTAAGACCTCAGGGAGAGCCTGACCCATCCACAGCCTGACACCTGTGTTCACCCAAAACCAGCAGTCATTTGCTGTCCTTCTTTGTGGTGCTGCTTCAGATGTTCAGTTAACATTCATGCTTCATTTGCTTTCAGTCCATGGATTATGCTGGTTGATTGTGCCTTCCCAGAGGCACTGACTCCTCTGACTGATATCTCACATTAACTGAGGTCCAGAGTCAGTAAAATATTTAAGCTTGTATCTAAAGATATCTCTGTCCAACAGTGAGATCAGCTGTACAGAGAGACCTAAGGTGCCTCAGGCAGGAGCTCATCTGCAGCAGACTGAAGTTCAGCACGGACAAAATGTCTAAGCATCTACCCAGGTCCTTGTGTTCTGCAGCCTTGAATCCTGGTGCCAAACCCAAGTGTTTCTGAAGGAGCCCAGGCATGTCTACGTGGAAATTCAGCCATTCCTGTGAGCACCTTGTGAGGTTTGAAGAAAATACAGAGCATACCTGTAGCTCTCCAGTCTTTGTTGCACAGTGGCAAGATTATCAGTCAAGTTTCAAGTGGTAATTGACAGCATCTGCCAACCTTTGAAACCTCACAAACAAAAGGGAGGTCCACAAGCAGTCCCAGAAGTCCCACATTTGTTGGGCAAAGTAACTAAGCTCAAGCAGGAATAACTGGTAAGATGCTATGGTCTGCAATCTACAGGAAAACAGAATAATCTGATGGTCTGGAAAAAACATTTTGACATTGTTCTTTCATATGTGGCTTGACCTATGAAGCTTTTGTCAAAATTTAAATTAAATTTCAATTTTCGAGCCATTCTTCTTCTTTAGAAAACATTAATTTTATTCAGCAGAAAATCTAATCTGCAAATTTTCAAAGATTTCTCTACTTGTAACATTGGAGCTTTTTCAAATCTGAGAAATAAACAAAGAAAACCCCCCAAAAAACAAAGAAAGAAAATCTTGAAGAAAATTTCAGGAATGAACAGTCCCTAGACATTAGTCTTTACATTGACTTCAGAGGCAAAAGAAAGTAGGGTGCAGGGAAGGAAGAAAAAAATATTGGTAGAAGAACAAAATATTTGTTTCCAATAAAAAAAAAGAAAAGAAAATTTAGAAGAAACAGAAAGCTTTTCCTGAAAGTTCTGGTTTTGGAAAAAAGCCATTTTATATTGAAATGTTTTACTCCAAGTATTTTTTCCGTCAGCTCTAGATTAAAATATTCAAGTTGAACTTTTGCTTCATTAGCTGTTTAGCAGTTTCAGGGCAAATCAACAAGACACAGACAAGTCTTAGTAATCACCCCAAGTATTCTTTTGTGGTCCAAACAACTAAACATTTTTTTCTTTGTAGGATTTTTGCCCCTCCTCTCAATTTTTAGAGCACTTCATAGATTTCATTTGATCTCTCTTGATCTTTGGGCTCTCAGAAAAAAATTTGTTGAAACTATGTGATAGAAAATTGGGGATTTGGCAAGAAGAAAAAAAAAAAAAAAAAAAACCAGCAACTTTTCACAAGGATACTTGCTTTCTGTAGAGGATATTTTTTTTCTTAAAAAAAAATATTAGAAATGCATCCAATTTTCTGGCCTGAAATCTTTAAAGGAAAAGGATTTCCAACAGAGCTGCTTAAATAATTTCAATGGTGAATTTTTCATAACTTTTATAAGTTAAAGAATGAGTTTCGGCAACGACAATTTCTATAATAAGTCATGCTTCCTTGTTTTCATCAGTAACAGAGTCCCAACAGAGATCTACTGAACACTGTCCATTTCAACTGAACTGGGAAAGAGTTCTCAGCCATGCTATAACTCCAGCCATGTAGGAACAGCTTCTGGCTTAGCACAGACCATGGTTTCTTTGCAAAAGAAATGACTTCTGTGTCTGGTAGTGATAGCAGCACCCCACGGAGGGGCGAGCGATTCTGAGAGATCGTAACAGACTCGGAGCAAACCCACTCGAGAGAAAGTGCAACGTGACTTCCAGAATCATGCAGGATATACAAACTGTTGACTGCAAACTCTGCCAGTCTTCTGTTGTGTTCACTTTGTCTTGCACTTGTTCTCTACTGTCATTAAAAATTATGCCAAAGAAAATTTCCAAGGAAACTGGGGACTTCGTGCAATCTGAGGAATTTCAGGGTGGAGTTAAACAATTTACTTATCAGGGCCTAAGATCTTATGCTTGGCTGGTTGCTCTTACAGAAGTGTCCTCAACAAGGATGGAGAGGCTGGGGAGGTCAACCTGTATCCCAATTCCCTCACATTCTTCCCCCTCAGCCCCAATGCATTTTGTGTTATTTACTCTTCTCATACTAGGACATTTTTGCCCAGCGGTGGATACAGCTATAATATCGCTGTAAACACAGTGCCTCAGTCCTTCTTCCCAGCCTTCAAGATCAACCACAACCAGGATGGTACTAGTAAACAGAGCAAAGCATCAGTCTTCTCCCTCAGAAGAAGTTACAAACCCCAGCTTCTTTTGCAGATACACAAAAGTTTAAAGAAGTGAGAGTTATGTGCATTTCTTACTTTATCTTCTCATTGCAAACACCAAATGTTTGTGGTCTCTCCCACTTGTTCACAGGTCCTTTGGGACTGTAACAACCCAGTGATATACTTATTTCAGTACCCAAAATGCAAAAGCCTTTTCTTTATGCCTGTGAGAGAGACCTTCTCTCAAATTTATTATTTTTTTTTTAATCACAGGCATGGAGCTGCTGAGTCCCATCTTGCTGATTTCTTTGCTTGTAGCTAGAAACCTTTTCTGGCTCCCTACCCAGCCAGCCAGCACTTATTCTCTCAACAGCAATAATCACATCCAAATTAGATTTGCTGTTAAACAACATCCCATTTCTTTCAGAAACAGGAAAAATGAAAACATGTATAGGAAAGCCTTTATTCTTATTCACAGCAACAGGATGTGGGGTTACCATGGGTCATGCAAGCATATGGTGCAAAAGGTGAATATTTGTTGAGAACCTTTGCTGTTGAGATCAGACTGTAGAAACTGCATTTTCTCCATAAGGGTTTGAGCATTCTGACTGGCAATGACTATTTGTTTCAATTCACACAAAAATTTGATTTTGGGCTGACCACAAGTACTTTTTTATTTTGGGTTCAACCATTGAACCTTCCCCCACCAGCCCCAAGTAACATTTGAAAAACAAAGGTAACAACTATAATTCTAATCCAGAATATACTTCCTAGGTCAGAGTTTCACACTGCTTCATCCCTCTAAATTAAGGAAATAATTAAAAGATCATCCCTGATCTTTTTTTCTTTTTTATACCCAGACACTTTTGCTCTGAAAAATGCAGGCCTACGCAGTGACTTGGATAAGAGAATTTGGGTTAGTCTTTGCCATAGACATTTCTGACAAAAGAGCTTCTGTTACTAAGGTAAGCTCTAGGCACTGGGAGAATAGAGGAATTCTGTACAATTACCTTCTCTAATGTACTTCTCTAAGCATCTCTCAAAACCAAGGCAAAGAACATTATCAAGCCACCATGTGGTTCTGATGACTTCTCAAAAATACCCCAACAAAAAGTAACCAAACCAAGAACTAGAAACAGTATAAAAAAAGATGACAAGAAGAATTAGAGGCATGGGGTTGCCTATATTTGAGGAGAAATCTAGAGCTCTTCAGCCTTGAAAGAAACAAATGTGCAGTAAAGACATGCAAGAGCTTCTGTAAAGTCACTTTTCTCACTGCTCATAATGAAAAAAAATGAGAAGTCATCAAAAGAGTCTTAAGTAACTAATTGAAATAAATGAAATGTATTTTAATTAAGAAGGTGCAATTTAACTGTGGAACCGCTTCCTCACTTCTATTTACAAGCAGAAAATACCATCTGAACTTTTTTATTTTCTAGGAATATAATTACTTCAGTTCTGGACTAGAATGTTGGGCTTACACTTTATTTAAAAACAAAGGTTGTCTTTAAGGTTGAATTTATACACATATAGAAAGAATGAGATTTCAGGGTTCTGCAGTAGACCCTTCTGCATGAAGGCACACTTTAAAAGCAAGTTTATAGGAAAATACTGCAGCTGTCTCTTTGCATTTAAAATACTGAACAATAACCCAGGAATGTTTGATACGCAATAATTATGTCCTAATATATCTAGAAAATATTTTTTAATATTTCTAGGCAAAGTTATTTGGATCTGAGAGCCATTACAGACAAAACACCACTGAAGAGTTAAACCTGACTGGGTTTTTTTTCAGATAGGTACATTGCTTCTTTGAAAAGGGATGTGATGTGCCAGAGGAATTACTGAGTTCATTCACACAAATATTTATGGTAACATGACACCCATAGTACTCTGTGAGTGGGCACCAGAAATACTGGGGCAACAGCAGATTACCCATTAAAAGAGCTCTATTAGAGTTTGGAAGGTGGGCAAAGATTCTGAACTGCAAAGTGAACATCTCAGCCTTTAATGCTGTACATAAAATTACTGCTTATATGACTTATCTGAGGAGCTGCTGAAGGATTGTTTAATTCAATGAAAGAAAATATTCTTTCAGCATTTTAGACCTTGCAGTGTAACACAAAGGAGTGCTGGTATTTTCTGGCATTAGCCATAGGATATGGGCTGGGTCATAAAAGATCCAGCCAGTGGATTAGTAGCTAAATTATATCCCCTTACACTCCAGATATTTTTTTTAATCTTGGAAAAATTAGATAAGAAAAGAAAATGTTTCAACCCAAACTAACTACTACCATATATGAATTGAAGCAATTAGTATAGAATTAATCAATAGCCATAGAAGAGAAGACAGCATAAACTGTCAGAATTCCCCACAATCATAGGCAGATTGTAGTGATGACTTTGAGATCTCTGTTAGCTGTAATCACCTCTGTTCCCCAGAGTTCATCATCACAGTGTCACCAGGCACTCTGGAGCTCATGAGGCTGCCCAACCAACTCTTTAAGTGGAAGCACTTCTGGAGGTTTCTGTGAGCCAGTTCCTGTGGCTTTCCCTTTCTAAGGGCTGTATTGGCTTTATATTTGTTCTCTGAAACAGAAAGCCAGTGACTCCTGAAATTCTTTTCTGAAAGCATTTACCATCATGAGTGCTTATAAGAAAGGGCATTGTTAAGATCATCAACTTATTCCCTCAGCAGAAGTCCTATGGATTTGCCTGAAAAATGCTCTGAGACATTAATGGCAACTATTGTACATTCTTGGAGCTCGTTTTCTGCCCTATCCATCATTCTTGATGTATAGTACTTTTGGCTAACCACAGTTAACCACCTTTGGTTCAAGAAACCCATTACATTCTGGCACTGAAACCTCTGTTCTTCTGCCCTAAAGTCTCTAACATCATCTCTGTGCAGCAAGATGTATGATGTTTTGCAATAGTGCTCAATGTGAAGAAATTTGTTCAATGCTCCAGAATATATTCTCATAACCAAACTATTTCTGCTAACCCATGCAAATATTCATAAAAGGTTGGCTGAAAAGACTAGAAATTTATGGACTGCTGAACACAATTGGTTATTAATTCATCTGGAATCCTGTATGTGGGGGAAGGGAAAATATACTACAAATTCATAAATTGTTATTTTCTGAGATGTAACATACCAAAAATTAAATTTGAACAATACCTTTTTCATTAAAAAACAATGTAATCCAAAATGATTAATCAAATTCAGACAAAAGCAAGCAAGATCTTCCTATTGTTTCAACTTTTTTGTTTGTGTATCAGCATTCTGTTTCTTAGAAACCTGTCAATACTTAAACTCTGATAATGTACTCAGGTCCTTGGAGCAGAGAAAGCCACACATTATGAGACCTAAGGAGCAGAAAAGATTATTTAAAATTCCATTAGCACTTCTCCAACAGTCAGCACAGGGACATTTTGACACTGCCTAGTGACACCCTCCCGATCTCAGCATGTTCCATTTCACTTCCAACACCTTTGCAAAAATCTATGCTTAGGCAAGGATCTCCCTGAAAAGAGCCCTCATAGACCACTTCATGCTTCCTCTCATAATCATGCATATTCTAATCATGCCCTTTTCAAATTGAAGGCTTTTATTTTATCAATTTCATGATAAATGGACACATTCTGAGGCTAAAAGAGAGATCTGTGAAGTAGTTTCTATCACATAGATTCCCGTGGTAATGTGGTCTGTTTTTACCTCAAGTGATTTATAAACATGTACATGAAACCACTCCTAAGTCAATCCAATAACCAACAGTTGCATTTTGCAGTCTGAGTACAGTTCTATCACAGTCAAATCTGTGTGTCGAAAGGATATACCCCCAGATCATCTTGTTCCAGAAGTGCAGTCTCTAATCCACATAAATTTGTCTCATTTTGGACTCTTTCTTAAGCAGAAAAAAATTAGTTTGAGCTCCTCTGTGGCTGTCCTCTGAGTCTTTCCCCTTGTAATCACAGGAGTATTCACTATCATCCCCTAGCAATATACACAGTGGAATATTTATAATAAATCAGGGAATAGGTTTGCTTAGAAGTAGCAACAAGGCTGTGAATTTCTGGGTGGCCTCTCTCTTTTGAAGTCATTCCACTTGTCCAGTTACCTTACTGATGTTCAGTCAAATTCCTTTGTCACAACGCACAAATCATGGTAGGTTTCCTAAATAACCAGTCTTACTCATCCCAATTGGATATTAGTTCTCACTCAATTTAAGGCTTCTTTTTTTGCTTGGCATGCATTGCATAGATTTTTATAACACATAATAACTTCTGTCCCAAATAAGCACATAATCAATCATTATTTCCAGTCAAAGAGATTTTGGTACATCTTACATGTCAGTGGAATCCTGCAATGAAAGCACTTCAACTTATCTGCCTGAGGAGAAGATTCTAACTCAATGTGCCAAAATCATAGGCTGGAGGGGAAAAAAAAAAAAAAGTTAAAAAATAAAATAATTTAAAGAAATAATGTAGCTTTGGCCTTTCTAGCTTTTCTCACAGGCTAAGAGATTACTTGATAGCTTTGCCTTCCTTCTAAACATAGAAGGGAGGTACAGTGGCCATGCCATCACTCAAGTTCACTGACTTCTGACTTCATTTAGCACATTCTAAGTCTGCTAAGCCCTTTAACTTTCTTCCACAGGGCTCTGAAAGGATTATTTGTACTGTATGTATGTTTTGGCAGAAAATTAGGATCTAAATTTTTGTGTTACATCCTTGGTACATTTCTCACCGTTAAAAGATAATTATAACTTATACAGTTATAAGATTATCTATGCCCCATCCAGTAGACCTGCTAAACAACTTATGGTTATCAGGATGGCATTCAACTGTTTTAAAAGCTGAGTGCTGGTCATTTAGCTTTACTATGTTAGAGTGATTTTTGTCACTCAGGTGCCTATTATCTTCACTGCATAAAAATAATTTTACTGTTCTAATAACTAACCTCTCTGTTAAGTGTTAGATATTTCAATTAAATTGTTTTGAAATTGACTACACAAACACTGCTGGTATCACAAAATTATTTTGAAGAAAGCAGTTATACCACAAAACAGAATAATCATATCCCACAGCTGCTCCACACCCAAGCTCCCACCACTCTCAGAAACAGAATGCACAGAAATAGGTTGCAACTTACCTCTCTTTCCCTCTCAGGGACCTTCTCATCCTAGTTCTTGAAAACTGCATCTGGGAAAGCAATTTTCTCTTGCTCTCTGCTTGCCACAAGAAAGCACATAAACCAGCTCAGCAGCTCCTGCTGCCTCACAGAAGTGTTCTTTAGTAGGACAGTTGAGTAGTGGAGACCTAGGAAGACTGGAGGTTTTCAAGACTGGACTAAATAAAGCTCCAAGCAACCTGGTCTGATCTGAAGAAGAAGACGAAGAAGTAGAAGACGAAGAAGAAGACGAAGAAGAAGACGAAGAAGAAGACGAAGAAGAAGACGAAGAAGAAGACGAAGAAGAAGACGAAGAAGAAGAAGACTCCCCCTACCCAACCCTAAGTTAGTCCATTATTCTACACTTCAAAATGTGATAAAGTTGTATCTCCTTCATTACTGACTTTAGAGAAAAAATAATAATCATGACAATCCTCCTAAAAACTCTCCTAGAAGCCCCATCTTCCTTGAGGCAGTCAGCCTTAATTCTCCTCCAGCCTTCGAATTGCCATCAGCTGTGGATATCAGCAATCTGGTGTCTGTTAAGGACATGATGACTAAGATGTTATCCACAGGTGTATCCCCTTTAAACAAGAACAATGGTGCTCTTCCTCTGATTACTGACCCATTATTATCATCATTCAGACTGCAAATGAGATGGCTATTACTTTTCTTAAACTTTTTTGCATCTTGGTTTTAGAGTAGAAGCATGCCAGAAAGTAAGGTCTGAAACAGAAAACAAGATTACAGGAAAGTGGTCTGAAAGTCCCTAAAGGACACTTGAAAACATATATGTATTCCTTATGGTTTATATCAAGGATATATCATATATCATGGATACCAATGCAAATCCTGACTCTGCTGATCCCAATTGTAAGTCAATGAGAAAGTCAGGTTTCCCTTGCCCAGGGAACCTTAGACTGATAATATTAACATGCCTTAAAACTTTTTCAGATATGATAAAATTAAACCTGCGTTACATATTTGCAAGATTAATCCCTAAGATCTAAACCATGAATTTATTTCTGGCCAGACAAAGTAATAAACTGGACCAGAATCTAAAATAAGATCTAGAGCTAATAACTCCCTCCTGCAAATTCATAAATATCTGTCCATATCTGAGCAGTTACACTGAACCTATTATATATGCCAGTAACTTTAACTTTTCTACCCCTTTTGTGGAATCTGACTCCAAATATGCTACTCATTTAGGTTGATGGCTGTCCTAAAGAAAATTGACCCAGTTTCACATTGAAGTGTTGCAAAACAGAGTTCTTACACATTGGAATAGAAATATGAGAAAAAATACAGATATTGCAGTGTGAAATCAAGATTGTATTTTTCTTATATACAGTTAAAAGTCTAAAATTGCAAGCTTTCAACATGATAAATCCTATAATTACAGATCCATAATTTTTTTTTTCATTTAAATATGTTTTTGTATTGCATTTCTGCTTACAGAGAGGCATAATTTGCCATGTATATTCACTAGTTCTGTCATCTAAGTATGTTCGCATGGGTTTTTTTTTGCTTTGTGTATGGAATTTAAGTACCACAATGACAGGCAGATCACTCAAAAGGAAAACTAAGATAGAAGTGTAGCAAGATATTGTCCCAGAAAATCTCTTTAGTAAAGAACAACTTCCAGACCCCAGCTTCCCAAAAAAAGCCAAGAATAATTCCCTCAAACACAGAATCTTGAGGTAAAAAAATATAAGTCTAAACAGTGGTTTCTTACATAAGACTCAAGTCTAGCCTACATTATCAGACTTAGTATTTCTATGTTCATGAAGTGTGAAATATTTCCTGAGCATGATTTTTGTAATAGGTCTTCTTCTATAACCTGTCTATTTAAATTCTGATAATTCAGCTCTATCCTCCCGTCTAATTCTTATTTTCATGATCTTAAGACCTTGGTCTGGCTCATCTCATCATTTTAAACTACTGTTGGAGCCTCATTTTGAGCCACTATCTTAATTCTTAGATGAATTTTATAACCCCTAATATCACTATATGCACTGGTGAAAACAGTGTTTTACTGTGACCACTCTGCAAAGCAATAGTCTGTGATTCTTAAAAGAATCATGCCTTGATTGCCTGTGTCTTCTTTTTCTGAGACTTCTTCCAGAATTAATTTCCCTCCACTCCATGCAAGCCCCTCTCTGCTGAGTAATTACTCCACGTATTTATTTGGCCTTTACCTGGCTACCTCAGGAATGAGAAACAGCAGCTGGCCTTAAAAACTCTAACCTGTCATATCAAAGAACCAGTTCCACTGATTCCATTTTCATTTTTCTACTTTTAGAGTAAATCAGAAATTCCACAAAGATGAGCTGGTACAAACTCTGCTGTAAGACAGGTCTTATAGAAAGGATTTCTTCAGCGTGAATAGAAATTATAATTCCTCACTATTGATTTAGGGCATACTTTTTAGAATAGCCCATATCCTCCACTCTGACCCCACCATCCAAACCCAGCTTTCAGAAGACTTCAATATTTGGAAGAGTATTTGTTGAATATTTAAGTCTAGTTTCTAAAAACAAGACTTCAAGACAAGTCATCAAGAGCTCCACATTTCCAGGAAAAATTTTCATGTTCAAACATAAATGCATTGTACCACCCTAGCAGATATTATTTTCAAATAGATGTGCTTGCCTTTTTATGGATATTTCTTCATATCTTTACACAATTTAAAAAGGCTATGGTTTCTTATTTTGGATATGCAGTTACTTCATAGGCAGCACCAGTGTCTTTCCCTTAGACAAACAGGGGGCAAGGACAAGAGGGTGCAGGGAGCAGAGACCAGCTGGTACTGAAGTAGCACTAGGAAGGTAGAAGGTTGCTAAAGCCTTAATGGGACACAATATAAATTTACAATGGCACTGGCAGCAGGAGGAGGAGAGGTAACCACAACTTCAAGCTCTCCCTTTTCCAGTCCCTAGTGAGAGAGATTCAAGAGTGATTTTTTGGTCCTGTTGCTGCCCAGGACCAAGACCACAGCTGTGACAACCTGACTGTCTATTTGTCTGCAAGCATGGTGTATATGTGCACAGTCCAGCTCCCACTTATCTCCAGGGCTTGGTGACATTTAGACAGTCTTCAGTGTTCCTCTTGAACTCACAGCCATGGATCTTAATTTTTTTCAGTAGACTGTCGATCATTAACAGCTCACTGAATATAACAGGCTACCAGTGTCACCCTCCTTCCACTGAGCAATTCAATAACCAGATAAAGTTATATCTCAGTTTTATTTCCACTACTTATTACAATCTTTTTTTGTCATATGCTAGACACTTTACATTATTTCTTACTTCTCCTATTTTTGTCTCTTATACATGAGCTAAGACAGCTGCATAAGACAGCACAAGTATTTTGTCACAGTAATATGATGTTCCACTCTCGAATCACTCCTTTGGAAAGCCCTGGGATTCTGGCAGACACCATAAATTACCGTTTGGTCACATCCACACCTCTAAAACAGTGTTCACAAGCACTGCTCCTTATGGCATTTGGCTGAAATGCCCCATCTGTCCTCACAGTCCAGGCTTTTAGCATACTTTATATTGAGCCAAATCTAGTCTGTTTTTGCTGACAGGTAGTCTTACTCACAAAATTTTGCTACTCAATAGAGCATGCCTTTTTTTTTTTTTTTTTCCCTGATATATTTGCATCTTACAATTCTGAAACCTCCCACTCTGCCCTATATCAGAAGTTTGACTGAACCTAGGAGTGCCAAGGTTGGCACTCTGCTGCACAAGGCAGGTTGGCCATCAAGGCTCATTCCACACTCTCTGAGGAAGAGAGTAATCTGTAATCTCTGAGGGCAACACACAAAATTTCAACAGGCTTCAAATGAAGGCATTTCTTGACCCATTCCTTCATAATTTCTGACAACAAGCAGCCTCCCTTCAAACAGTACAGGACTTGGGTCAGTGATGCTCTCAGTCTGGTCTGTGAATACATACTGCTGGTGTCACCTAATCCTACAGGGGTGACACTAAAACTGGTGGGTTTCCATGCTTATCCCTGTTCATGGCAGGAAAGCCTGACCCTGTATCTCTTTATTTTGCCTTCCTTCTTCCTTGTGGCTTGACTACACCTTGCTAGCTGATTCACATCAGCCAAAATGAACTGTTTCTCCATAATTATGTGTAGTAAGTACCCCAGCTACATGCTACCTTTGAGACCTTGGAGCCTTGCTGTCTGCCACCCCCCTACCATGTGTCTGGGTCTCAACCAGCCTTTCCAGAGAGGCAACCAAGACATTTGAAGCAGCAGAGTTTACCAGCAAGAGGAGAAAAGAGCCCAGGCTGAAAAAGGGAAAAATGGCACCATGCACTTAATATAGGATGATTATTTGTCCTCATGTGTCTGAAAATTCTCTGGAACTAGTAAGGAGTTTAAAAATCAGGCTTGCTGGGTCCTCAGATAATTATTCTTGAAAAAAAAAACCCACAGAAAATATAAAGTCTCTTGAATTCTAACCCTTACTTCAGCTCCAGCATGAAAAGTAAATAATTAAAAAAAACCAAACAATAATTATGTCCAAAGTGGTCTTTCTGTCCTTTGGGCAGGCCCCTTTTGTGTGCTCAGCAGGTATTTCTACCCTCACCCTTTGTATCTCTCATGGATTCTGGACAGTGCCAGAGACAGCCTTGAAGGTGGTTCACAAAGGTCTGGGGACTGTAAAGAATTATCTATACATAGCCTAAGAACAAGGAAATAGGACATCTGCCAGCAGTTTTTTGCCCTGACTCTTCCAGAAACCTGGCAGAAATCCCATGGCATCAACTTCTGTTCTGATCAATGGTATCTCACACAACTTTATGTACTCACCTTTTTCAAGCATTCATTTAATAATTAATCAACTACCCTTCATGTTTCTCACATGGCCAAACAGGATTTTGGCTCTTGAGTCAACAAATCTCACTCCTCTCTTTCACTTTTTCCCCTCTCCATGATTAACTTACCCTTGCTTACAAAGTGATGCTGCTCCCTCTGCCACATGCTTCTCTAAATTTCTGTGATCTTTGCTTGTCCACTATTCTCTGACCTCATACCTCTCACTGCTGCATAGTCCTGTTACAAACATCTCCCTAACTTCTCCTTATTTGCACACAAACATACTTATCTTCATCACCTCCTTCAATGCTTCTCCACTACCACTTTGCCCCAAAGGGGACTGGTGGTCCATAAAGAGTTGGAAATTTTTGTATTATTGACCAGAACACAGAATCTTAGCCTTCATCAAAGTACTGTCACTTATGAAAGCATTGCAAGGGTTCTCAAAACACCATTAATGCCCATTTTCCCCCAAATGACAAGATTTTTATTTAGAAGTGTTTTATCTAGAGACTTCTTCCAGAGATGAATCATAAGAGATCAATAGAAACATACTCCAGGAATAGAATAACTGAACTCCTTTGCATTTCAAAAGAATACAGAAAGCCATCTTTTCCTTCCAACTGAAAAACAATATGAAATAATTTTCTAATCCCCCAAAATTAATGCCATAATCTTTTTCATTTCATCTTCATTATGATCTTGATGACATGTAAAAGAAAGTTCTTTTGGTCCAAATTTCAAAGTCGGGCTTTATAATGAGGGACTTGATCAAGCTATGAGACAGACTTTGAAACCATAGAATTAAAGTGAAGAAAATGGATGAAACACAGCACATTAATACAACAGCAGTCAATCAAATTGATGAATCATGGGCTATAAATTCTTCTTTTTTCTTTTTTTTAAATAATGCAGATTTCCTGGGGCTTGACCTTATTACACTTTTTTTGTTTTCAGAAATCCAGCAACATAAAGATGAATTTAAGTGACTTGTGACTTGTAAAATGGCAAACTTTTCTGGACTGTAGCCTTAGATTTCATTTGCTTGTGAGCTCCTCATCCATGTTCTTCCAAGAAAAAGGAAAAACCCAAACAAATCAGTTAAAGCACACAGCTTCAGGTACAAAAGCTTCAAAGGAAAAACAGGAATTGCATGGTAGCACTAGTGGAGTGCACTTTTAAAGGGTCAAGGTGTTGTGTCACTCACATTGACTTACAGATATCTTGGGTAATAAAGAATTAATTTTCCCTCCCTTGGAATGGACACATTTCATCAAATGTTCCTGGCCTTTGATTACCCCTTGAACATTGAAAACTGTGAGGTGGAAAACACAGTGCCTCATTCCTTTGTCTCTGAACAAGAAGAATGGAGGTGTGTGCATGGGTAAGACTTTCTAGGGACCTGCCAGAGCAGCGAGTCAGGAGATCAGAACATGCAGAGGGACTATCCCAGGAGCAGAGCAGGGAAGGCAGTATGGGTGCTTCCTTTCTCTCTATGAAAGGAAAACACAACTTTGTCCTTTTATGGGAAAAAGCCCTTATTGTGTACACAGGTGCTGATCCAAAGCCTCTGAAATCAACACAAATATTTGCATGGTCTTCAGAGGACCCTGAATCAGACTTTCAGCCATTTGCTCCAGCTGGCATGTGGAGGGGGAGGCAGAGGCAGGTTCCTTGAATTCCTCGTGGTTCTTTGCCCTCCTGTTCACCCTCACAGGTGAGGAGTTCCTGCAGCACCAGCACCAAGGCCTGGGCCACTACCTCAGTAGTAAAAGTGGTCAGGGAACAACAAGGGTGTCAGATAGAGAAAGAGGGGGAGGGCTGATGGAAAGCTTGTTCTCCAGTTGTGCTGAGTAAGGATTGTGCTTACTTCTCCCATCTGATCACTACAAAATTATTTATAACTGTCCTTGTGGGAAAATACAGAAGATAATAATGAATGCTATACAGCAAACAGCTGAATCACAGTGTCCCAACCTCACATTTTCCAGCCCTTGAGCTCAGCCATCTAGGAAGTGCCAGAAACTAGAATGCATTTTTATAAAAGAAAGTGCTCATATCTTTTAGGCAGCCAATGTTTGCCTGCCATTGGCTGCTGGAGTCATAGCTTTCATCTAAATTAAGAGTGGTCACAAATATTCTCATAAACTCAGTAGTCATCCAGCTGTGTGGTGTGAGCCGACAGCTGTGTGACACACAAGAGTCAGAATAGAACTGGCAGGCTGTCCTTTGGAAAGGAAGACTTCTGCAATGTTATTTAAGCCTTCTCTGAAATCAACTGCACTGCAGTGACAAAAAAACAAAAATACCCAAAAAAAGGAAAAACAACCCAAAAAACCTAAAAAACCAACCAAACAAACAAACAAAAAAAAGCACGTATTTCATAAGTCTCATGAGCCAGGAGGAAAACATCCTGTGAGGTGGACTTTGCAACTTTGAATTCTAGGTCTGTTTGTTAGCTAAGAGTTAAATTCAATTGTGCAATCAGAAAATAGGGCTTAAAACCTGATTCCCAAATTAAAGAGCCCCGTTCTCCTGTTTGAAAATTCTCACAGTCCTTCCTAGCTGTCTGTCTGCATTTGTTACCACCTCAGCTTTAATGCTCTATGTTGTCACCTGGATTTCCTCCCATTTTGTTGCATGACCACCTCTAAAACTGTTTCCAAACAGAGCTGTTAACCAATAACATGATTCCCATTTATCATTTAAATAAGCAACATTTTGTTTAATATTAATAGATTGCCACATGTTTGTCCAGGGAGAAGGGACACAGAAGCTTTGGAAGTGAAGTTTGTCATTAAAAACATTTCCCAGCTGATGATTACTGAACTATTTATAATTAGTGCCATAGGACAATTGTAAGGTACTTATGAAGCAAGATCATCCTGTAGATTAGATGTGCCTTATCTTTGCCCACAGATTACTTTCCTGTGAACCCCATAATGCTTTTTTAACCCTATCCTTCCTACAAGGTAATTTTAGATTGCAGCCTCAAATATCCAGGGGCAAACAATTCCAGCAAGATTAGTATCAGTGGTGATGCATCCAGACACATCCAGAGCTATGCTGGACTGAGGAAAAGAAGAGGGATAGGAGGAATGTTCAAGATGAATGTGACTAACTGTGGTATCCAGAGGCATGAGGGAAAGAGAGGACATGAATGTCCTGCTGTATCTGTAAAAAAAGGAGTGTTCAGACCCTGATGGAGTAGAAAATCTTCCTGGAAAATGGTACTTAGTGTCAGTTTATCATCACAATGTTCAGGATGCAGTTTTTTACCATTATTGCATTTATTTGACATTTAGTTACAATTACAAGCCAAAATTAATAACCCTACTTCTAAGCAATGTAGAGTCAGGTCAAACAAACCATTCCAGAATCCAGGAAAAGGTTGCCTAGGGCAGCTCAGAAAGCTGGAAGTCACAAAAGAGAGATAGTGATGTTAAATCAAACTTAGTGTGAGTTAGTCTTTCAGGCCTCTGCCAAGTCCACAACCCTATGGAAACCTCAAAGCTGTAGGTGCTATAAAATGTGCATATAGAATAAAAAGGTAATTTTAGTGCACAAGGACAAAAAAGTATCCTCTCTTCTGTCTTTCAGGAACATCATATTCTGAACATCATTGATATCAGAAGGATGGTCAGGAAAAAAAAATGTATTTGTTATGCTTCAGAAAGATGTAGCACAGAGATCTCAGTCCAAGAGCAAAAAAATCTGTCACCATGAAAAAGGAACTTAAGTTTTTGTAACTTCACCTCATCCTCAGCCTATAAATTTTGGGACTGAGGTTTGAGGTGCCTATATATCTTTAGGTGTATCTGTGAAAGAGGGCAGGAGGCAGAAGTGCTGATGCAAAGTTATCAAAAGTTATCAAAAGCCCCCCATGGAGGACTACGCAGTGCACTTTAGGGAGTGGAGTTCAAAACTCCAAGTTATGACAATGCTTCCTTTAGCCTTTGCTGTGAAGAGCCTGTCCCTTCTACCTTCTCAGATAAAATAGGACAAGATTTGCTATCTTATTTCAAAGTGCTCTGATCAAGTATAACTGTTAATGAATACACAGAATTAAGTCAAATTACTGACAGCAGTCTATCGTGAAAAATAATGTTTTCTCAAATTTATTACCTAGTTGTTGGTTTCCCACATTATTAAATAATAGGATTGCAGAAGATACAGGATTTTACCCTTGTTAAATCTTTTTTGAAGTGTTCAGATTCAATCATTTAGTATCTGTTTACATTTTTGCAGCCAAGAGCTATCACTTTTTTGTCCTGATGTTCCTTGGCTGGATGCACTTGGAAAGCCACCTTCTCATGATTTCTTTTGCCCAAGCTCTGTTAGCCTCTAACAGGAAAGTTTGGGGTGGTCACATCTGGAGGCAGATGGGAAATGTGATTTGTCCTCCAAAGGACTACAAAAGTGACATGTACAGGAGCATGTCATAATACTTTGACAATTCATGTCCAAAAACAAAACTAAAATGACATAGGGGCTCAAGGCCAGTTTGGATGGGCTTTGAGCAAGCAAGTCCAGGTTGCTCCATGGCAAAGGAGGCAAAGGGCCAGATGATATTTCAGCTCTCTTCCAATGCAAAATATTCTATGATTCTATAAATAAAGTCAAGACAGCTGTCAACTCACTCAAATCCAGATAACTGCCAATCACTACAGGTTAGATTCTTATTTTGTCTAAATTATAATTAAAATTTGTAGTAAATCCCCAAGAACCTCTGCAGGGGCTGTGCAGCTTTTGATCTCTGATGTTCATGGCTGTTTACTTCTGCAAATGTCCACTGCAAGAGGAGTTGTGGCTCTTCACATTTTTCTGTGCAGCACAGATCAAGAGTGTTTTAAGATCAACTCTTCCTTGGACCATGAAGTAAAGAAGATATCCAGTGTGGAAGCACACTTCATCAGGGACATCTGTGATACCATCTTCTGGAAATGTACAGTTTAAGCCCTCTTTCATGCTCCATATTCTTTTGAAGACTGACAAACAGAAAGGCAACTTAAATACCATCCTCACACAGAACATTATCAGCTAGAGATTAGTTTAGGTGAAACTGAATTTTTCCACATTTTAAAAATAATAATTCCATATGCTTTATTTTTTATGCCTGCTAAAAGGCAAAAAAGCAGCTAAATAAACAACCAATGAATCCCCCATTTTTTTTATTTTGACACAACTAATTAAATAATTAGTAATATAAAATAGAAAGCAAATATGTGTTAAGCTTTCATTTTCATCATTTAATCCAAATGAACAAAATCAAACTAAGGCAACCCCTGGCTGCTGCCATAGGACTTTTGATTACAGGTTACACCTAAATCAGAGCTTGAAGGAGCCCAGCTGAAGCAGCCTAGATATTCCTATTATCACCTGTGAGTTTTTGGAGAAATCCTGCTGCAGCTGCCTGTACAATGGCAACCATAAATGTCATTCAGACTTGGAAAACTTCATGGGCAGCAGGAATAGCTGAACACTGGAATAGGCTGGCAATCCTGTGGCATTTCTGTCAACAAAGAATCATGTTAAGAAGGCAGAACAGTATCTGTTATGAATGACATGCGGCTTGCTTGGGTCAGAAGAAATTACCTGGATGGCAAACATATGGCTGTTTTTTCAGCCTATTTGCAATGATTTCTTTTGTTTGAAAAGATAGATTATTGGTTTGTTTTTTTTTTTTTTTGCAAACTTCAGGTTCATGCTGGGTGTGACTATGTCTGCAATGTCACCTGCAACACCAATCACATAGAAAGGTCAGGAAATAGGACTGGATTTCCTGTAGCATGAGAAGCCAGTTTCCTGAGATCACATGCTTTCTGTCATATGATTTTTTCTTTCATAAGCCTGTTAAAAATCATCACTAAACCATGCAATATTCTTCTTCTACCCTTCCACTACCCTTTTAGATGCTAACAATACAGAGGTGGCTCAGGCAGCTTTCTAATACTTCAGTGCAGAATGCACGAGGAAGGAGTAACCTACATCAGTAGTACTGAAAGGCCAGTTTCCTGAGTTTCCAGAGAAAAAGGATGGAGCATTCTGGCCCCAAATGTGATGGAAATAAAATAATTTATCTCAAATGGATTGTTTGGATTGTAGGTTAATTTATACCCATAAGTCAGTTTTACAGGTATTCTTACTTTGAGAGCAGTGCATCAAAACCACAGCTGTTCTTACAAACTTTTACCTCACAGGCAGGAGCAGTTTAATGGATTGGAAATGCAGCCAAAGCATATATGCCCAAATATAAATATAAATATAAATATAAATATAAATATAAATATAAATGTAAATATAAATATATAAAACCATATATATATGGGTTTTTATTCATTTATTGTTAATACACACTGAAGTACAATGCCATAGAACAATCCTATGAGGAAACCTAGAGAAGGGAAGGGTTCACTGGGCTACAACTGTGGTTTGAAAATATAGCCTGGGAAGGAGTGTTACTTCATAATTTTAGCCCAGCTGTGTTCTAGAGAAATTTCTCTGCAAGTGTATAAGTGAACAAGGAGTATTAATATTTTTGGAGAATTCTAGGACAGACTGGGAATGAAATAGAAAGTAATATTCCTGTTAGAGAATCCTTTACCTAGGTGAAGTTATCATTTCCCATTGAATTCTGCAGAACTTTTCCATAAGAATACAATATAAAATGAGTTAATGGGTACATAGAGTGTTGGATGTATTAAAACAAGAAAAAAATGGGCAGGTATCTAAACCAAATTCTCTGCTGATGTAAATTATCCCGAATCAACTGAACCTAATTAATAGTAAGTTAGGAACCCACTCAAAATTCTTTCTCATTGGCTCAGAAAAAAATAACAATATTTATTTTTCTCCCTATAGACTGAGTTCAGCTAAGTTAAAATTTTAAGGGCAACAGACAGTGTTGAAGTTGACATACTAACTTCCTGTCTATTGAATAGACATACATCTATTCAATAGACAGGATGTGGACAAATAAAGATTTTGTAATTAATTATTTTTTTTTTAAAAATCACAAAAGATGAGATTCAACGGGTTAAGTCTAGCTACAGGATCCTAAAACATAGCGTACATTTCACAACCTCCTTGTGTCATGCCTTTGTTACATCTCTAAATTAAGTGGTCCTTGGAAAAGATGCTCTTTGACATCATAAGAATATTTGATTCTTTAAAATGTTCCTGATCCTGTAGGAGAAATAAAATGAAAAAGCAGCTGCAACAATACCCTGTGAATTCACTGGGACAACTGAGAAACTAAGCAAAGGATATAAATTCAAAACGAAAAGACCCAAAGGGGAACAGGTTCTGTACCCAAACTCATGGGACTAATCCATCCTAACAGTCCAGGAGTTGCCAAGGGAAGGAAAAAATGAAGATGAGGTGCTGGCAATGGGTAGAGAATGATTTTGGAAGCACGAATACCAGAGTGTTAGATGAAAGAAAATTTAAAGGCAGTGGGAGTAAAGTACTGGATCACAAAGAGAAAAAAAATGGGCTGGGGAAGAAAGGCACAGAAAAAACCATCTGCAAGCAGCACTAGTGATGGGGAGAAAAGAAGCAGGAGACACACACCCAGGTGCACCATTGCCAAGCAGCCCGAAACAAAACCCAGCATCGTTCGCGTGGGGATTTTTTCTCGCGCTCGCTCTTTAGATCAAAAGGAGAGCAGCAATGCAATCTGCTCTTTGCAAAGAGCACTTTCAGCCAAGAGAAGGAGAGTGCATACACTGGAACATCTGTTCCAAGAAGCCACTTGAAAAATAATCTTATAATAGCATGGGGAAAACATCTGTGCACCATGCACCAGACCACCAGTAGTGCAGCAGTAGAGGAGTAGAAGGGGGAAGGAAGACAGGAGGGAGTGAGGGAGACAAAGTGGAACAGGATTAGGTCAGGGGCAAGTACCCCAGTGAGGGGCATGACCCACATGTGAAGAAACTGCTCATTTGGTGTCTTTTCTCTTCTAATCCTCAGCAAGAGGCAGACAGATTTCTCACCCACTGAGCTGTGTTTATTGGCAGATACTACTCAACATGTGCAGCTTTGAAAAATCCCAAACTACAATCAAAGTGTTTGAGAGGCTGCACGAAAAGCTCCCTGTCCTTGGCCTCTCGTGTAACCCCCACCCCTTCTTCCTCAACTTGCTTTATCTCTGCTGATAGCAAAACAAATGTGCTTGAAAAGCAGCCACTGCTAGCTCAGGTGAGGAGAACTAGGAAGCCAAACCACTTTTACACCGTTGGTGCATTTGACTTATTGTGACCTCAGTAAAAGAGAGGTCCACTTGTATTGTTTTCACCTTCAGTCTCAAAGCAAACAAATTCAGCAGAAAAACACTGTAGCCATCACACAAACATGCACACCCATGTGCAGTGTGCATTGTGTTCTTGGCTTCTCCCTTCCTCTGTTTTATTTCAAGAGAACAGAACCCTTAGAGCTGCCCCACACAAACTTCTGTAGCATGGCAACAGTTAGGATATTTCCCCCGAGTACTGACACCTTTTGCAGGAGATTTAGAAGGAAAAGAGTGCCAAGTTGACTGATCCAATGTTTAACTCTAGGTTCTCTAAACAACAAGAGCCTTCCCAAACATGTATCTTCTAGACAATGAGAAAAAGACAGAATCAACATGTCTTAAGCCTGAAACCTCCATATAAACATTTAGGTGACTGACCAGGTACATAAAATTCAACTGGGAGCTACAAGAAGTTGAAGTGCTCCTTGTGTACATGTAGCTATCTGTAGCCTTCACTTCCATCACAGACAGGAGAAAAAGGCCAGACTCCCTATCCCCCACATAATCAGACTTCACTGTGGGAAAGTGATAGGGCACTGAAGAAGTTTGAGTTATTTTAGAAGCTAGTCGTTAAGCTGAATTAACCAGATGCAACTACTAACTAGATGACTTTTGCCCACATCAGAAGTGGGCAGGAGAAGACATAGCAAAGGACATATTAGGACATAACCTAATGGATCAGATGGACATATCCACTGAAGTATGCACAGATGGGATATTGGGTAGTTAGATTGCTACATTGGAGCATATCCATGGTCAAAACTGTACACAGTTACAGCTGGTTTAGTATACCAGGCAAAGATCTTCTTTATATCAGTCTTAGTGCTGCTCTAGATGCTCATCACCTCTATACCATGGCTACAAAAGGCAATAAGGAAAGACACCAAAAAAATAGAAAAAACATGCTGGGAAATTAGGAAGAGGAGCTGGTAGCATGAGGGAAAGGAAGGCACATCTTTCCTGCAGATTACAGACCAATAAAGGTCTTAGGAAGTAGGCAAAGTGTGAGAAACCAGGAAACACTGAGGATCAACTTTTTTTCTGTTTCATTCACAGAGAATCAACCTTCTTTTCATGCCCCAGTGTTATGTTACTGGTGCAGGTCTTTCTTATTTCTAGCAATGCTCTGAGAGCTTTGTTTCAGTTGGAAGACAAGATATTTATTTATTCTTTTCAAATCTCAAAAGTGTAAAATGGAAGAAAATTGTTTTCTTGTCAACACTCATATTGGCTCTCAAAATGGTTTTATCAGTTTAGCCTCTGCATGCCAATGCAAACTAATGCATGTATCATAGGCTTATACAATAATAAGATGAATATCCCCAGAGAAAGCTGCCCTGGTTTGATTATATTCACCTAAAAATTTGTTAGGTCAATATAATTCTATTTGGAGTGTATGAATTGCTGCAGAAACCAGTTGATTAAAATCAAGATTATTTTAATCAACCAATGTTGATTAAAACCAGTTTCACTTCAGTCTTTTCTTTTGTGGACCACAAATCCCGTGAACTGAGGTAATTTCCAGATCAGAGATGTGGGAGGGGGGGTCAGAGGAAATGAAACTGAATATATGGGCAGGAGCACACAATAAGGGCGTTGTAGGTAAAGATGAGCAGCTTGAATTTGACATGGCAAGTGACAGGAAATCAATGGAGTGCTAATGTGTGGGAGGAAATGAGTATGACTTTAGCAGAAACATTTAGGACAGATGTGAGGGAGAGAGCAGAGGAACCACGGGGCCAGACAGGAGAAGATTACAGTAACCAAAGCAAAAAACATCTGAGACACTGACAGCAACCTATTTTGGGAGTTTCCTCTTTTCTCACTCAGAGACCAAAGTTAGGTGAACTGTTAGGTGTAATGTGAGCTCTAAGCCTCCAGCAGCTCCAGAACTAATTTTTTCTTACAATGTATTGTAATTGTGCCATGAGTTCCAAACAGAGAACATCATGCAAGGCTGTATCTCCCCTGTTCCCTAATCTCATTCATCTGCATGGTTATCAACTGGAATATCATCCAAGACATCAATATTTTGAACATCCTATCCTCATTTAATTAGTAGAAGTATCAGAAATCCCATTCTTCAATCCCTTGGCTGGGAAGCACTTGCTTGGGGTGAGACACACGATGTATTTCACCAACATTAGTGTTGTGAGTGGTTTCCTCTCACCCTGAAAAAGCCTTCCATTAACCTAATGACCAGTATTCCATGAAGTCTGCATTTGGCAATCTCCCTGCACAACACCTCCAATGCAGTCTGAGCTCTGGCATGCTAGGCATGATTACCTGCAGGAGGAAACAAACATTTCTCCACCTTCTTTGTATGCTAAAAGAACTCTTAGAAAAATGGGGATCCAGAACAAGTTCCTTTAAATTTGGATAGAGATGTCTTATTTTCAGAATAGTTGTGGGTGAGATGCCCCATTCACTGAAAATCTGCAGAATGTTCTTTAAATTGGCATCTCTTAAGCAAGAGGTGAACCTGCTCCCTTTCTGAAGGCAGCATCTTCTTCCACAGCCCCCTCAGACTGATGTGCCACAATACCACATTGTAAGGGTGTAACCAGTTACTTGTGTAACACATTCAAGACAAAACAGAGCAAATAAACGTGGAAAGGTAAAGCCACCAGTGGCACACAGCTTTGTTCCACAGGCAGCAGCAGGTCTCCCTGACTGCATGGCAAATTTTGCTTGTTCAGGGCTACCTTCCTCAAAATTCATCAATACTTTGTCCCCACAAGCAAGGTTAGTAATTTTCCCACTGGCATATATTTAGAATTGTCTCACCTCAACATGAAAAGTATTATAATGTTCAACAAATAATGTCTTCTTTGCACAACTTAAGAACTCCTTTACTGCTTTTTTTCTCTGACCAGGCAAAAGATGGGGTTTATCCAAAAAGATATGGGGCATATCAACTAATGGGGTTTTTTTGTCTCTTGAAATTGAGTCAGAGGACAGAACTTGAGCAGAATGTTTTTACCATTAGCTTACTGTAACATACATAAAATTGCCATTGAAAAAATAAAACTTGTTTGATTAACAGAGAGAAAAAAAATATGCTTTAACTCCAGTAAATCTATCAAAATTTCATTCCATACATACCTTTTACTTTTTGAGACATTAAGGCAGAGGGGACTGAAAACTATGCAGTTCTGAAGTATGCAGTAACATACTAAAGAAAATTTTGAGTCAATTCACTCAGTCATCACTCAATTTTTTGAATCTTCTTAGCCTACTAAGGTTTTATTCATGGATTAAAGAGGTGTAAATTTTCACAGACATACAACGTTTGACTGTAAAAACCAGACTGAGTATAAAAGAGAATACAACATTTCACTCCTCCACTATGATCACAAAAGCCTGGACCACCTTATGATTTTTTGGAACCACTTTAAATAATCTCCTAAGTATCAGGAGAGACTACAGACATCTAGAGGAGATGGAGATAGTAGATTCAGGGCACTGTAGTTCATTGGGTGACACTTATCTTTAAATAAAGTTAAACTCCAGGTTCATTTGGGCTGAAGAAGATGGTAACAGGTTGCAAGGCTGTGTTCACAACCCAGACCCTGACAGGTACCACTGAGTTTGCCTGATTCTGGAAAAGATTAGGCTAATAAAATCTGTAGGCATATGCAAGAGTAGACTCTGACCCCAGGGGACTGATAATGAGTTTATTTCTTCTGAGAGTCTCAAATGAAAAAGCACTTTTTATCATTTCTGAGGGGCTGAGGAGTAAGATTTAATTATGTGGTTGTGAATAGCATAAGACTTGTTTCTCACTTAAGGAGTGTGTTTAAGGAGAAGTCATAAACAGGAGGCTAAATGGTAGTAAGGGAGGTCCCAGTGCTAATGAGCACATGCAGAGTGTAGGGACAATAGCCTAAAAGTCTCTTTGGTTACGGTGAAAACAGTGAAGAGAGAAATAAAATTAGTTTCTATCAAAAGGGAGAGTTTTTCTGATCCTGTAAAAAGAGTATATGTTACTAGAAGAATAATTTCCAGTGTGTAGAGATCTTTCTCTGAATGGCAATAGGTCTCTGTGTTGTCATGGAGTGACCAAAATGGTCTATACAGTTGGATCAACACTTCCCAGAAGATACAATTCTTACTCCAGTAGGTGAATACCAAAGGCTTCCTGCTGGTCCTGATGATTTTGTGTCATCAAAGGAGCTCAACACTGAGTTGTTCTTACAAACATACATATGAACCTCTTCAGGACCAATACAGCTACAGCTGCACAAGCAAATAAAACATCCCAGGATCCCTTTTTTCTCCTTTAGAAGGAATGGGATGCTTTTGAGAGCAAACTTGTGCCCTCATAGCCATGCACTATAGCTATCCCAAAGAAGGTGGTTTTATCCATATTGTTTTCTACAAACACCCCCTGGCCCTTGCTATAAGCTCACAGCCATGACTGAGTGCTTCTTTGGAGGATAGAGGTTGTCATGCAGACTGTGCAAAGGTGTGTGCTATCAGCCAGACACTGGACTCTAAGAGAATGGTAGCCAAATTCTACATCATGGCCCTTTACAGTATCCTTCTACAGGTGGAACCTGTGGGACCACTAAGTCATGAAAGTTAAAAAGCAAGGAAGAAGCAAGAGACGTTTATTTGAAGACTTTGGATTAAATTATCTTTCTTGAACTCCCTATGCACTCTATTGCACCAAAGGAAAACTACTCAGACATTAATGAGAAAAAAAGGCCTTCCAAACATGGAGGAGACCTTGCCCTCTGAATTGCCCTGCTGGTGTCTGAAGAAACCCTCAGAGATTCCCAATTAAGTTCAAGAGATGATACTGAAGATCTTTTCTTTCATCTGAGCAAGTGAAAGACTTGGAGTTAGCAGAATCTCCAGAATAAAGAATTCTTTCTGAAAGCAATTGTCTTCCTGACAATAAGGATTCTTCCTGACACATGCCCTCAACACATGTGATGGGAAGTGTAAGCAAGAAGACCTTGTCACAAAAGAGCCATGTGGGATAGGGGACTAAGCTGTTCTGAGGCAGAGAACTAAAGGCTATTGGAAGCCACATGGCTTAACTCAAACTGAAAATCTCCTCTTTTGCCTGTTTGCCAAGAGGAAAGTTCTTGGCAACAAAAAAAGTCTAGGAAAACAAAGAAAATTGCTAAGTAACCAATGAACAAACTAACAAGCAAAATGACAGAAAAATGATCACAAGGCCAAAAGCATTGCAGCCTGTGATGAGAGCAGAGCTACATCTGAAGCCAAAGGCAGTTGAAGCAAACCAAGAAAGAAGAAGCTCGTGCCACTCTTCACAATCTCAGTGCAGAGCACAAACAGAAACAGGGCATGTACATGCTGTTTAGGCAATCCAAAGGCAGATAGCAATCTGGTTTGAGAGCAGAAGGCACTTTGTCATCCCCCAGTAGATACACACATGGACCAATGCTGAATGGAGCAAGATGGTATTTTAATACAATATAAAAAGACTGAGTTCTCCCTGTCAGTGTAAAACAGAATGCAACCTTAAATATGGCCTCACAGTGGCTCCACCATAATTGCTTGTTCCCTGCTGTGTTCCCCATACAGCAGACCTAGTACTGACATCTGGTACTAATTTAGGGTTCATCTGTTCTACAAAAACAAATATATTGTGGGGCCTCCTTGCAGCAGGCTTGCCCCTCAACTTGGTTAAACCACGTTCCATCTTGTAAAGTAGATGTGACATAACTGTTTGCATTTTGGCCCTGAACCACGCTACAGATGTTGCAATGTTCAAGAGCCTGAAGTGGCTTAAACTGCAACGCTTGGGATCTTCTAGGAAGCAGCAGCAATTCCAGCTCCTTTAAGACAGTGGCATTAACCCTTTCCCTGTATTAAGGGAAAGAATGCTTTCATTCTTTGAAATGAAAGCATTTCAAAGAAATGCTCTGTAAGGATGCTTCCATGTTGTTAAATATACTGATCTGCACGAATCTGACACGAGGCAGTTTAATTTTGACCATGTTTTAAGATGTTCTTATTTGATATCAGATCAGAAAATATTGTGGGAAGTTTGTTTGACCCCGCACATAAACACATTGGCCATTTTTGGGTGAAAGGCTGTACACCGCACTCTCAGGGAGACAAACAAATTCATTTGGACTTAAATATGAAAGAAATTAGTTTGGGGGCTAAATGAAGGGCTGTGTGAGCTACACAAACCTTCATGGAAAGTACCTGAGGGGCACCCACCTGCCTTAGCAAAGGATTTATCCCAAATGCCTGAGTACCTGAATATTAATTAACATTTCATTCTTGAACATTCCAGTGTGTACAACCCCTCTTGCTGCTCCAGGGACTGCATGCTGACAAGGCTGCTCCAGTTCCAGTTATTGCAGAAACTTCTCACGCTCTGCATGCTGTTCATTCTCATGTGGCATTCTCTTTCACTTTTTTCGCTCCAGCTACTGTTTCTCTTGCCAACAAAGATTAGCATAACCTTCAAGAAAATCTGGCAGAAGGTCACGGTCATTTCAGGGAGAAGTAAACAGAGTGAGAAAAGCATAGAATGGAATTACTAGAAGAGTGTAAGAACTCTTTGCCCACTATGTAGAGGCCGTGCTGTAAAGCAAAAATATATTGGCATTTAAATCAGTTAAAACTTACGTAAATTCTGCTAGATAGCTGAGAAGTTGCATGACTCTGGAATTCAGGACTGCATTAGACCTTAAAAATATTCAAAACCTACAGTCTGTTACTCAATACAGATTGTTTTTCTATTAGTCGGGGTGTGAGCAGCAGAAGAAATAATTTGCAAATATTTGGAATGTTTCTATTTGTCATTTTTAAATCATACATATATCCTGCTATTCTCCATAGGGTTTTTTCTCTCCCTCTTATGTAACTGGTAAAGCAGATCTTTATTTTTCCTCTAAAAAAAAGAGAAGTTGATCATATCAGTCCAGGACTTTTTTCCAAAAAACCTGGAGGCAGTGAGGTTTCCATACACCAGGGCCAAAATACAGATGTTTGGCCTAAAATTGGTTTTATTATTTTTATTTTGGATTTTGGAAAAACAAGCACACAAGTCTCCGCAAAAGAACACAAGTCTCCACAAAATAACACAAGTACATGTGTTCTCTCTATTACTCTGGAAGAAAATGTAGCAACCAAAAGGAACAAAATGAGCAGGCCTGCTTTCTCTAAGCAGTGCTTTCAGACATGGAAAAACCAAGCAGGCAGAAAACAAGTGTAATGAAGGGACTCTGACCCCACAAGAATGCCCATTTTTTCCAAATGAACCAAACAGTCTAATAAAGGATATTACCTTCCCTATAAATCTTGCTTCTCAGAAAATAAAGGCATAATGATTTCAAAATGCTCCCACAACAAGGAGTAGAACCAAGTCATAGAGCAGCCAGGGCGACAAACAGGGAGAGACCAAAGGCAGAAAAGGAGGCTCATCCTGAGAGGAAAGAGCTGGATATATGACCCAGTGAAACCCTCCTGTTTGGAAGTTTCATGAACAATTACAGGAATGCATCGTTGGTTTTCACACATGCCACCTGAGGTGTGTGCTCTTCCTCTGGTGTTTGACCTTTGCTGGCAATTCTTGACACATGATGGGGTTGACTTGAACAATTAATAAAAGCTAGCTGAAGCAGACACCGTGAAATACAAATAGAGGAGTTAGCAGCAGAGTTTCCATCAGAATTTGCAGAGCAGTGTTTATAAGTTTTGCTGTATACATGTGGTTTTGCTATAGCAACAAAGATGAATAGTCATCATTTTCTGTGACCAACACCAAATCTAGTATTATCTGTATCCTTCCTTGTGAATAGAAATGATTTCACCTCTACATGAGGTTCACTCTGGTAGCCAAAATGGGGAAGGAATTTGTGATACTGAAGTTGATATACTGTGCACATGTGGGATTCCCCAGTGGATCAGCTTGGTCGGTATCACAGCAGATCTTCCAGTTTCCCAATGACAAGTGAGTCAAGTGAGAAACTACAAATATTAGTCTGTTTTCACTCTACATTTTGAGAGTCTCCAGAGTCTATTGGTCCCAGCTGGAAGTATCAAATAACTACCTGATAGTGTGTGAGGCATCAGAAAATAACAGCCTGTAAGAACTAATCTATTAGTTTAGCAGAGGGAAATTCAGAGAGCTGATGTTCAGCTCAAACCAGAGTACACAAAAGTGCCCCAGAAGTATCTTGGGCATTTGCCTAAGATGTGTTCTGCAACAGACAACAGGATGATTTCTCCCATCCAACAGGAAACACTAAAGGCAATTAAAGAGCTTTGAAGGCATGATTATTTATTTATTTCAGGAGATTTTCAGCCACCAAAAACATTAATCAACCAGGCAGCTGAGAAAAGGAAAAAAAAAAAGCTACCCCAGCTGATAATTTAAAAACCTTAAACTTCTTTTTTTAAAGCACAATTAAAAAGCAGGCAGAAGACAATGGAGTTCAATAGTAGGGATGGTAGGTGAAGTAAGAGAAGATTTTGGTTCAATAGAACAGCAGGGTAACCTCTATAGAAATAAAAGATTGCATGGTATTATGGCTTTAATTTCAGCAAAATAGGTACCAGGGCTCTGGTTGACAGATGAAGTAGTCAGGAAGACTTAATCTACTCAAACTACATGAAAGGAGAGAATCATGATGACAGAACAAGACATACATATCCAAGCACACAGGCCAAATAAAAACATCATTTTTTATGACAAAACAAAAAGCAAGTAAGTATGCTGAGAGGTAATATAAGTACTATCATGTGGAGCCTGGAGAGTCAATAAGGGTAGTTGGAAATGGTCATGTAGGAGAAAAGAAATTATGTGATTAATAATAGAGAAACCTGATGGGGTAAGTCCAATGGGTTTTGGAGGATTGTATTTCATGTCTAATGTGTTCCATAAAAACTACAGTGGAAAATCAGATAAGGTGGTGTTGATATTTTGCATCCAATATCCTGCTATATGATTAGAAAGTCACAGATGACTGAGTGGGCTTCACAGTGTTTGTGGTTAAAGTACTAATTAGCTAAACAAAGAAAATCAAACCAGAAGGTCTCTTCAACATCTTACCACATTTCACAGAAGTAGAGAAGCTTTCCCTCAAAAAATTTGGTTGTTAAGAGCAGAAAGGAAAATTCTGTTACTTTAAAGCGACTTTCATTCTGCAGATCATTTTCTCAGTCTACACAGCCAGGGTAGACTTCAGAAATTTCTAGAAGTAATGGATTTTTTTCTTAACACAGAAATCCTGCATGGGATATCAAGTAACTCAGTAATGTCCATTATCAATTACTCACCATAATGGACCTCATTATGATAAATAAGGAACAGTTAATGGCTTTTACAAAAATTGAAAAATTGAAAAATTGCCCAATGAAATGAGGTTTGATTTATTTAATGCAAACAGGATATGTCACCAACCTGAAATATCTCTTGTTGGATCTTTTAAAACCTGCAGGTTTCTGAAACTGAGAGGAACAGTTGAGCTTAGAGTTGGGAAAATCCATTTAAATGAAGAAGTGTTAAAACAAGTGGGAATTTTTCAGGAGCATCTTGCTGGATGCCCAAGAAGCCAAGATCCCTCAGATTCAAAAAACATACTTGAGTGAAGAAGATTCTCTTGGTGAAGGCAAGCACATAAATGTTGTATTTACACCTATATACATACACAAGCATATAGTACATGTATGTGGATGTATACATGGGGAGGGAATTAAAAAAAAAAGATGAAATTACTATAAAATACAAATAGAAATAAGTGGGTAATGAGGTTAGTAGCTTGAATGAATGAGTTTTACTAAATCAACAAATTTTAAATGATAAGGCAATTAGAATTATTCCAGAAGCAATAAACTCAGTGAATTAATTATAAGTTAACAGCTAGGTTCAGACAGTGGGATGGTGAAGTGGGATCAAGGAAAAGCAGAAATGTCCAGTACGTATTTCAGTGGAATTCGGAAGGAAATGAGCTCTGTAGCTACTTCTGGATGTATCACTGATAGATCAAATAATTAGCCATGCCTAACAAAGAAGGATGGGAGGCAGTCTCTGTGACAAATAAACATTTACAAACTCAGATATCTTAGGTTCAAGAGTCTAACATCAAGTAGCTGAGGAAACCTCTAAACCTTTAGTAAAATTTTCTGGCAGACATTAAAGGAAAATTAAATAGAAAAATTAAAGAAGTTTGGAAAACTGACACCATTGTCATTGAGAGAATCTTGTAGTTAATATTCATTATTCTGAACAAAAAAAAAAAGAAATTTACTAAGGCAAAATACTGACAATTTTAAAGGTTATCTCAGATGCAAAATGTGAACTGAATAGTGAAACTAAAAGAAATAATAAATTGGCCTTGGAAGATAAAATCAAATGAAAAATAAAATCACCAGAAAGAATCTAATTGATTGTTACAAAGATTAGTAAAATAGACAAATAACTCTTACAAAGGTGCTGATGAAAATAGCTTCATTAAAATAAATAGCTGAGATTCACATCTTAGTATTATATAGTAGTCAAAGACAGCTAGTTTGAATTTGAAACAATAAACTGAGACAAAGAACGAAGTGCCAACTTCAATAATTACAATAATACAAATTATAATATATTATAATATAAATAATACAAATACAATTACAATAATAAAAGCATAGATATTTTTCATTAACCAATCCAATTTTCATTAACAAACCAGTAAGATATTCTGTTTCTTTCCACTCTTGCCTCTTAGAAAATGTAAGGGTAAGTTTCAATAATCTAAGCAACATCCACCTGGAAAAGCAGATAAAAACAGGTAGTAAAACAGATCAACCAACAGGGCTTGTGGACAGACAGAGTGACATGTATGAATCTAAATCAGGTTTCTGTTGAGGCATTTCAAGCAAATATCCCATTTATCCTTGCTTACCAGGTATCAGTTCAGATTGTGAAGCCAACCTACCAGTGCAGAGCAACTGCTGATGAGGTGACTGCTTTATTGTGAAGTCTTCCAGGCTGTACCAAAGAAACATACAATAACACAATGCCCTGATACTGTTGCTATCTAAAACCTTGGATCAATTCTCATACAATATAAAAAGACAAAATTTGTCCATGCCTTTATGTGGCTATGTACACTAGCTCTCATGACTGTGCAACTGGACTTCTTCATCTATCCAACTTTTCTGCTGTCTCAACATCCCATCTTTTTCACCTGACCTTGATATTTTTGTCCCTGTACTCAGAATCTTTTAATTCTCTCTTTTCTCCTATCACATTTTAAAATGTTGTTTTCTCCTAGTGTCAAGGGGAAGCGCCTCAGATGAACCTTCAAGATGTCCCCTAAGCCTCCAAAGACATGACACCAGCCTGCACTGGGAGAGGTCCAAACATTCCTCCCACAGCAGGATTCCCCAGTAGAATCATCATGGCTGGCTGTACAACAGCTACTGGGTCTGAGAGAAATGTGATTCCTTGAGAGCAGGAAGGGCTGCAGAAACTGTGTAAACAATTTCTGTTTGTTTGACACTTCTGCCTGTATGACACTTTTGGTCTTGCAAAATCCTGCTCCCTTGGCCACTATGTGTTGGCCAGCTGCAGGAGACACCACAGAAGAAACATCAGCTGAATCCTGATATAGGATCAAGTCACAGAACATTAAGGGGTTGGAATAGACCTTAAAGATCCTTTAGTCCCAAACCCCACTGCCATGGGCAGGGACATCTCCCACTAGACCAGGCTGCAAAGGCCTCATCTGACCTGGCCTGGAACACTGCCAGGATTGGGGGCAGCCACAATCTGACCCTGGGCAACCTGTTCCAGTGCCTAACCATCCTCATAGTAAAGAATTCCTTACAGATCTCTAACTTAAATTTCCCCTCTTTGAGTTTGTACCCATTAATCCTTGTCCTATCACGACAGTTCCTAGCAAAGGGTCCCTCTCTGACTTCCCAGTAGTCCCACTTAAGAAACCAGTATGTTGCTGTGAGGCCTCCATGCAACCTTCTTTTCTCCAATCTGAACAGACCCAATTTTCTTAGCTGTCTTAGGAGGAAAATTGCTCCCATCCCCTTATCAACTTGATGGCCCTCCTCTGGAATTGTTCCAACAGTTCCCTGTCTTTCTTTTGTTGGGAAGACCTGAATGATGCACAGTACTCCGGGTGGGGTCTCACTCTCTCACTCCATCCTCAGTACTCAGAAGCACTCCTTATGCTTCCAAATTGGCCCAGGGAAGTAAGGCATGTCAGCAGGATTTACACAGCAGGGCATCTGCTGGGGCCTTTCCAGTCCTCTCAACAGTTGTGGTGTGTAAGAACTGCTACACTGGCATTTTGAGGGTTTTAGCCCTTAGTGGACCAAGCTATCTTACTAAGGAATATCTGAGTGGTGGGCATATTTGCTACCCTGATCCCTTTTCTAGTTCCTATTCACTCATAGCCCCCCCAAATCTCTCTCCCTTTTCATCTTCTGGCAATTTATGGTTCATATTTGCCCTCCCAGGGAATAAAAATTTGTTGTTTGAACACTTTTGCTGACACATTTCTGTTCAGCTGCAGGTGTTCCTCCCACTCAGATTTTTGGCTGTCGCTTCAAGCTTCATGCCTGGTCCATGGGTTGTTAAATAGTGGTCCCTTTCTGACTTTGCAGGGGAATAGGCATGCAGAGAGCTTGGCTCCTGAATGCTCTGTGAGTGGGAGGATGGAGGTGGTTGCTGGGACTGAGGAGGTCCACCTGTGAGGACCTTTAAGGCAGGGTATGCAAGCCATGGGGTGTTAATGGCCCATCATCAGACTGGAAGGGTGTAGCTGCTCTAGGAATAGGTGATTCAGCCAAAAGCACAAACACAGGATGGATTAATCATTCCACTGAAGTAGCAAAAAACAAAAGGGAACAGAAGGAGAGAAGCTCTTGTTCCAGTAGGGGTTAAAGGCTTCCTGTTTGAGGGTACCTTTCTGACCCACATGGAATATTCAGATGGGTCAGCACAGTTGTCTTAGAAAAAGTCATGCAAAACCAATACTTGCTTTATCCATCTTCCCTTCTCTCACACCCCTTTATCCCTTGCCATCTGCCAGTGAAATGAAGAGCAAGCAATGCCCCTCCCCTCCTCTCTTGTTTTCTCACTTCTTGCTTTCTGACATTTTTAATCCATCTCGTCCAAAAGTCAAAATATCTAGCATTTATCCTATCATTCATTAACAACTTTGCCTTATCAGTGGAGCAAAGAAAAAAAGTGTTTAGCATACAAAAACACAGTTAAAAATACCATTGTAACATACTTATACAGCTCTACTTGAAAAAAAAAACCAACCAAATATCTTCAATTTTGGCACAGTTTTGAAGTATTTGACTTTTCAACTGTAACATCCTTGCAGTATTTTTAGTGTTATTTCCTGAAATTTATCTTGTAAACTCGAAGCCTGACCTGAAGTAATCTATTGGTCCTCATCTGGATCACAACTTTTAGAATCACAACACAGTAATTTACAACCCGAGCTCATGCAATAAATGGCAGGAGAAGAAACTGAGAAAGTGAGAGCTGGAAATGACCTTTAAAAAACATCTAGTTCATTCCCCCCAGGGACATCTTTTACTATCATTTTGCTCAAAGCCTCATTCAACATGACCTTCAACACTTCCAATGATGGGCCACCCACAACTCCTCTGGGCAACCTGTTTCAGAGTCTCACTACTGTAATTGTAAAAAATTCCTTATGTCCAAGTTAAATCTATCTCTTTAAAATCACTGCCCCTTGTACTACCTCTAAGACCTTGGTAAAATATCTGATTTGCTAAAGCAAATTGCTTAAAGCTACATTCACAAGGGAGGATCAGCCTTAGCCTCCACTCTCTTCCTTGAACACCCTTCTCCACTCCACCTTCTCCATGGCATTTTGGGAGCAAAAGCAAGATTATGGCAAGTACAGATAGGCAGTGGATACAATTACAGCAGGTGAGGAAGGAAAATGCAGATACCTAAACTAGCTAGCTGAGCCAGGATCAGAAGCAGTGCAGGTCAGCACTAGGTAAAGGCAAGAATACCTGAACTTGCTCTGTGCAATGCAAACACAGCCAGTCATTACAAGCCAGCATGGAAAACAGTAAAATTTTGCATGGTGTGGATGTTCTTCATGCAGTGTCCTGAAAACAATGAAAACAGGTATTTCCTTGATGAGGTTGAAGATGTTTCAAACAGTATAAATTGCCCACTCACTCTCTGAGCAAATTAAGCATGCCTTAGACACAGGGAATATTCATAAAATGTGTGTGAAAATTTGTTAATCTATTGAGGATGTGTAAATTAAAGCCTATTCAAATAATTATAAGTTATCCAAAACTGTAAATTTTCAAGGGCAAGTAAATGATCCAACCCTAAAACTCAAACCATCCTTCTCTCTCATAGCAATTCCCTGTTCCAAAGACTATACTCATGATCATCATTGTCATGGCAACAAGTGTAAGATGATGTGTAAAACTTATCATCCATGAAAATAAAACTTAAAATGAACAAAACCAGCTCTGGTCAGACAAAGAGATTTCAACTCCAGCAGTTTAATTCTAGCAAAGTTAATAGCAATTTTTTTAAAAATCACCTTATAATGGAAAATGTCAGAATTTTCTTGCATACAATGCTGCTAACATGTCAAAAGAGCATCAACTATCTGTATAAATTTCTGCAGCATGTGGCTAAGTGACAATAATTTCTTTCATGCTGTACAAAACATTAATAATTTTCTTCCACTTTTCAAATCACAGTGCAGAATTGAATGTTGTATTATTTGATATTTATTGCATCTTACAGTTTGTAGCACCTTGGGTACAAATTTGGGCCACAGAGAATCACTGGCTCCAAAAGGACAGATTGTATTTGCTGATTCTGTGATGGAAGAGAGTAATAGAGGTGAAAGGCAAGGTGAAATCAGAATGGAAAGAAGGAAAAATAGATTTGAATTAGAATGAATTTGTATGCCTCAGAGACACTACACCAGATGAAAATATGAGAGATAAGAAGGGAAGAAAACAGTCTGGAGTATTTACAATTTCTTTTTGCACTTATCAAACAACTTCATTGAAAAAAAAAAAAAATATTAGTTTCTGTCAACACATTTACAGTCAGGATTATTTCCATCCATTTGAACCTGTTCAAAGACGTATTTAAAACAGCCAAGGATCTCATCATACACTCTCAAGCCCTACATGTAATTGCATTCTCTTACTCCAAACCTGTGTATTTATCTGAGCAAAAGGTGTCTTCCAGCAAATAATTCCTGCTCTAAAGTTTCTCTCTTTTTTTTGAAAATAAACCAAAACCAGAACAAATGACACAGAGGAACTTGCATTGGAATCACCCCACTTGAACAAGTCTAAATTAACAGTAACTAAAAGGAACTCATAAAATGGTGAAAATAAGGCTAATAGTCAACTGATTAAAAGGTAATTGTGTCCTCTTATTTTTCCATGTGTTGAAGTAATCTTCAGGATCTTCTTATCTGTGGAATAAATCTTTGGCCATTTTTTTTTAACTGACTGAAGAGAATTCTTTGAGACAGAGAAGTTACACAGTAATTTTCCCTTGGGATATGTTAGCTTGAAAATTGATATAATTTCATTCTTAAATAGAGGAGGAAGGGATGAGAGGTTTTTTTCCCACTAATTACCTTGACAGTTTTGGCTTTGTGAGCTTACAGATCAACTTGATTATGAAGTAGCATTTTATTATTACCAAATTAAACAACTAATAAATGAAAAGGACTCCTTTTTATGGTATCAATCAAGCCTGTCAGCTCAGCAAATTTAAAGAATCAGTATTAGCATCCTAAATAATTACAAATAAGTCACATAAATCAAAAATACTTCTAATGTCCTTTCAGGAAATAAAGTCATGCCACACTTATAATTACCAGCATGAGAAGCTTCCCAGCCAAAGACCACCACAGCAAAAACATCTGAGTAAAGAAGCCTTGAGTCATTAGTTCAGATTCTAGAGAGCACATGACAATTATTTTGAAACCTGAAACAATAGATTGCTAATCTGAAATCAGATTTCATACTTTCCCTTTAGTGTCTTAAATATAGGTATTACCTTAAATAAGGTGAAGTTCATTTGATCTGCATTATATATATGGGTATTTAAAGCTTAAGAAATTATCAATCACCCAAAAAAAATTAGTAACAGATAAACATTGCAAGGGAAAAAAACCCCTAAATTCTATGTCAAACATCAAGTAGGTTTTTTTGTTTAATTTTTATTTCTAGTATCAGTCACTGAATAATCAACTCAAAGACAGGAATCAATTCATTAAATATAGAATATATCTAAACTAGAAATATCCTCCTTGAACATGCTCCTTGAAGTACAGAACTGGCTATAATTTGAAGGCCTAAAACACATGTAGGAATTAGTCAAGACTGGCTTGAACTTCATGTGGTAATGATATTGTCAGGTAAATGGTATTTCAGTTCAGAATTTTCAATTAATATTCTAGCATTTATTTGAAGGTTTTTAAGTCAAAAACCTTGATAACATCCAGTTTTGGCTGTGTACCCAGAAACAGATAAAAATGGTCACTTTTGAAAATAAGCTTGATTAAAATTAGGTTTTAGAAACATAATATGCATGATCTAACATTACTATTAGGAAATTGGAAACAAAGGAATGCACCTGTCTCCTAAGTATATATAGCAGTATTTTTCAAGCTATATGATGGTTCTGCAGCAACAGAAAATACTGGCAGAAATATTTTTCAAAGAGTCTCTGCAAATCTCACCAGAGTCAAGTGAAATGCATAGATAAGAGTACTGGCAGTGAAACAAATCTTACACACTCTTTCTTGTATCATTGATATGACCAGAACTAATATCACAGCTAAACTAAAATATATTCTCAAGGGCTCTAGGAAATAGAAGACAGCTTAATGTCTGTTGCTTGAGAGAAGAGTGAAACCCTCTCATTTAGATGTCTCTACAATCTACTGTGTAAGTAATTTTGCAAAAGATGCTACAGGGACAGGATTGAAAAATCAATGCAGTGCTGGTTTCAACTGGGGTAGAGTTATTTTTCTTCACAGTGGTTGGTATTTTGGATTTGTGCTGAACACTGGCTTGATAGTGTAGAGATGTTTTTGTTATTGCTGAGCAGGGTTTACACAGAGCCAAGGCCTTTGCTGCTTTTCATGAGGCTGGTGAGAAAGCTGGGGATGCAGAAAAGGTTGGGAGCAGACAGAGCCAGTGCAGGTGACCCACACTGACCAAAGGAATATTCCAGACAGTATGACATCATGCTCAGTGTATAAACTGGAGGGAAGAAGGTGGAAGGGCAGATGTTTGGAGTCATGGCGTTTGTCTTCCCAAGTCATCCATGGACATGACAGGCCCCTGCTCTCCTGGAGATGGCTCAACTCCTGCCTGCCATAGGAAGAGATGACTTAATTCTTTCCTTGTGTGCACAGCTTTTGCTTTCCCTGTTAAACTGTCTATATCTCCACCCACGAGTTTTCCAACTTTCACCCAATTCTCTCCCTGATCCCACCATGGGGGAGTGAGAGAGGGGCTGCCTGGGGCTTGGCTGCTGGCTGGGGTTAAACCATGACAACAGTGAATGATTCCAGGTTGATTTTTATGGAAACTAAGGGCAAAATGCTAATCTCCCTGACATCAGCAGTAAAATGTGTATTTAATCCCAAAGAACCTTCACCTTTAGCTGAAGACTTTGTCCTCTGCAGCATGACTACAATAATGAGTGGTAAAAATATATATCTCACTTCTGTCTGTATCAAACAGGAGACACCAAAACAGTGCAGATAAAACTGTACTTCAGGTGAAGGGATAAATTTCTCCTTGATTTCTAGTGAACTTCTCAATTAAAGTCGATTCTAACAGCTCTTTGTATTGCACTCAAGTTCTGAGCAAAGTTCTCACACACTAAATGAAATTTCTGAGTTCTTTAGATAATAAAGCATTTTTGTTGCTGCAGAAAATTCAGCAGCAACTCAAAGCTGAGAGACTCATTATATGGTAATAAAACTCATGAGATGATTATTTAAAACTCCTATTATCCAGACTCTTGGAAATCTAGGAAAGAGCAAACCAAGTACAGGTTTGACACTTGCTCAAGTATGGCTTTTAAGTCACAGATTAGATCCAAGCACTCTAAAAAGGAATTATTAAATTTCAAATCTAAAAACTATAAAATTTACCTTAAAGTGTCATTTGAAATGGTCAGCTAAAATGTACTACAGTACTATGACCCTACTGAAGAGGACGAATACATTATGGAACTAATGTATTCCACACTTTTACAATATTTTCTTTTTCAAACAAAAAAACCCAAAACCAAACCAAAAAACAAACAATCCAAGAAGCCCTAAAAACAAACAAAAATATCATACTTTCAGGTTTTTGAGGTAGAGGTAACTTCTGAAGAATTTGCCAAGATATTCTGCAGGTTTTTTTGCTGGTGCTGCACTTTAGCAACAGAAGCAAAAATGATTCTTCAAAGTTTAGTGGAAAATCAATTATAAATTATGTGAGGTACCTCCAAAATTTTCCACAGGAATGGGAACATATCCATTCATTTTCTGTAAAACAAAATGGAAAAGTTTCCTGCAAATTTCTTCCAATTTTTCACCTCGATTTTAAACTAGACTCCATGATATTCTTATTTCATTTGGGCTTAAGACATCTTTCATCGAGACAGTTTTGTTTGGATTTCATGTGTTGTTTCCCCATTTCACTTAGGTGGTAATTTTACTTAAATAATGCCCATGAAATCTATTACATTCAGTCTTCCTAAAATTGGGTTATCCTTAGCAGTGAATACCACAGAGAGATTTTGGATATCTGGACAATACAGGTTATTTGAACAGTTATTCAAAAAGAAAAAAAACCCAACAGATTTCATGTAGTGTTTGTTGGGCTTTTGATGTGTGATGAAGGCCAGAAAGAGGAAGGTGAGAACTTTGTATTTCAAATTGCCAGAGAAGTAGAAAACTCTGGAAATATGGAATAAATTTATGTGCCTTGTCTGCCTGAAGAAATAGTGCTCATTCAAGTAGTCTAAATATCTCTTTTATGAACATTCATAGCCCTCTTCAAATAAATAAATAAAAATCAGTTGTAATTGGAGTCCATTTAAGCAAACAATAACAAAAAATTTAAATTACTTCCTGCTTAAAAATAAGCTTCTATTTTTCTTCCATTTACAAAAAAGAAAAAAAAAAGTAACCAACCCAAACAAAGAAACAAACAAAAAAACATTATTATTAAAAGCCCTGTTTTTTTTCACACAGGAATGTAAAAGAACATTTTAAATACAAAACAGGAGCACATTAGAGGGCTTCTTCCCCCTCCACTGATCAAACATAGATTTAGACTTTGTATGTCACAGACATGAAACAAGCAAAAATTCATGCAGTTTAAATGCCAAATGACTTCATATTTAGAAAATTAAGCCTTGACAGGTCATTCACTTCAAGTGTCAAGAAAAGGAAGGAATTGCCCTGGTGCTTAACATAATTGATTCAAAAGCAATTCTTCAAATCACAGGAAAATCAGCCTGCATTCTAGGCCAGGAAGGCAGCATAATCTTCCAGCTGGTAGCCTACTCTTACAGCTTCAAGTCTTCAGGGACTGAAGAGAGTATCAGCTCTCTGAAGAGAGAGAGAAGAGACTGCAGAGAGTATCACCATCAGCCCACTGCCTCCACTAGCAAAAGTTAACAGAATCCTTTGGCTCAGGTTTAATTTACTGCACCTATTCATTGTCTGGTGTAAAAACTGTGCTTTTCAATGCCATTTCAAAGCTCATTGTTTTTTGAATACTTACACTTTGGGTGACTTCAGCAATATTGTTCCAACACATGTATCTTAATTCTTGTTTTGAAGAGAACAAAAGTCAGGGATCTGCCTTTCTTCAGAAATTATT
>VZRH01000660.1:1271694-1307025 GCA_013397555.1 Urocynchramus pylzowi | reverse complement strand
GGGGAGGGGGTTTTAAAATCTCTAGTGTAATCTTTGACCAGGAATTGTCACCTTCACCAAGTCTTACATTAAACCAAATGCCAGATGTTAATTTCTCCAAACTGTTTTTGTGTGCCTGCCTTTCCAGAAGCACCATGGCAGCCATAAACCCAGTCTCAGGAGTGCTGAGCACCCAAAGCTCCAGTTAAATCAGGGGTGGCTGTGGATACTGGGTGGCCTTTAAAACCAAGTTATAAGGGGATGCTGCTGACATAGAGGCAGAAGCCCTGGAAGTTCCTAGCTCAGAGAACACCCATTGACTCATCTGGTATTTCCATACAAGAAAGACTGGAAAACTGCTTTCTATTCTCAAATCTTACAAGGTTTCTGGACTACATTCAGCCTTATTATGAATTCTCTTAGTTTCCATCTCCCAAATACACTTACGCATTTTAAAGCGAATTAAAACTAACCTCTGTGGTTTTGTGCACTTATGTGTGTCCATACATAGACACACACATTCCTCTCTACTGTACTGTATTTTGAGGGAGCAACCAAACTCCTTCTGCTACTTAGAGACAGAGACCAGCCCAAAAATATGGAAAGAAGACAAAAAAAAAAGGGATGATCTGTCCCCTGGAGATGCAGCAAGACAATGACCTTACTACTATTCACCAGCCACAATATCACCACTGTCATGTTGATGAGATTTTTTAACTTAGAAAATTTGGGAAGATGTCCCCTTTACCAGAACATTGTCCTGTTTTTGACAAATTCACAGTCTTGTGAACTTTTGCTGTTTCTGCAAAACCATACAGATGAAAAACTTAAGTAATAGAGCTTCCACCAATTACTAGAAAAATACTGTTTCAGCCTGGGATTTCAAGAGCCTGTTGAAATCCCAGGCACAGTTCTGCTAGCCACTAAAAAAGAAGGAAGGTGGAAGAAATAGGCCATGTGGTTCACCATGATAATCTCCCAATGTATTTGAAATGCCCCCCAACAAACAAACAAACAAACAAAAAATCCCAAAAACAAACAAAACAAAGCAAAACAAAAAAAACCACCAAAACAGCTCAACTTCTTTGTATTGTCAGGAAAGTACAAATGATATAAGGGGTAAGTGTGTGGATCTTGTAACAGGTGAGAAAAACTGGGGTCCAAAAAGATGGCAAAAAAATTAACATTTAATCTGCCAAATGCCAAAATTTCCCAATTGACTTTCAGGAGTAAAATGGTATTTTTTCTCCTTCTTGTTAAAGATGTTCTTCAAAGTGAAAGCTACGTCAGACAGCAAAGGAAGAGAGGGTTTATACAGGTTTAGTTTAGTGGAGGAAACGTTTAAGACAGCTGCAAAAATGAAGCCTTCTTAAGTGCTCCTTAATGAAATTAGACAGAATTGAACTGAGACACAAACCTGTGTAAAAGGGATTTCTCCTGCAGATACAGACCTTACACAGTGTTCTGAGCAATCCCTTCTGGACAGTGGCTGGCAGAGGTAATGTCTTCTAGAACTTGATTTTGACCATTCTGCATAAAGATAATGCTGTTTCAGCTTCTCAGCTTCTTGAAAAGGGAGAAAATCTGGCCTTCCATTTGTGTGACAGTGATGATTATTGCTTAATTATTTAGCATATAAAATTTAAAAATAATGGCAGACAGCCTTAAAAGAGACAGATTCTAATGCATCCCCAAATTATATACTCACCACAATGCCCACCATTACAAATTATATCCTATCAATTTTTGCACGAAGTAGAAAACAAGCCTAACAGTATTCTCCTGGCAAAACAAAGGTACAAAGGCCTGAAAATCACAGGTCATAAAATTGCTTCTCTCAAACTGCTTTGAAATGCTGAATTACACCTTTCTGTCGATATAGGGAACCAAGCAAATTGCAAACAACAGCTGTCTGTCCAAAAATAAGTCAGTGTCTGCTGCCTTTCTGGATATACAACAAAAGCTTTTGAATTACAAAAGTGATGTCAGCCAAGTTTTTCGATCAGACAGGGAGCAGATCAGCTGTTCAAGATTTTTTCTGACCTCTGTCTATGGAAGTCTTCCTCTCATTCAGCTGTATGAGTGAGAATGATACAGTTCATTCAGTGAGGAAAAATGACAGGAACATACTGTCAGAAGGCTGGGCAGGGTGAGACTGCTGATTCAGTGACAACCCCCACTCATGTTGCATTGAAGAGACCACAAGATCACTACCTCAGAAGAAAGTGCAGGGCATGATGATGGGGTAATCCTTGGGTTTGGAACTTTCTGTTGCCTCGTATAGGGACACAAGCAGTACCCATGGATTCTTCAAGATCTTCTACAATTTACCTTCCACCAATTCCCTCGTTCATTTTCTACCACAGGTTTCTCCATTCCTTTGTTTCTCATGACTCTGGGTTCTATAAATGGAGGATATGATCCATCAGCTTCCTCCTCAAAGAAGAAACATGTGGGTTCACACATATTTTATTATGCAGGCAGTCAGTGCTACACAAAATCGGTGTGACAAGGATTTTTCTTTTAATTAACACTTGTGTACACATGGGGGAGGAAAAGCATTCTGATGAAAGTGATTTGACTTCCAGCAATACTCTTCAGCTCTGTGACCTGAGAAGTCATTAGGAAGCAGGACTTCACATCATCAACTGCACATGGACTTATTTTGTTATGTGGTGTAACTCAGACAACCAAGGACTATGGCTTTAATATGAAGATATTAAATAGTACTTACTGGTGAGATAGGCAGATTTTAGTCAAGGTGAATGCAGTCTGTAGCATAAAAATATTTGACCATAGAATAAGTATTGACTCTACCAAGGAAAATCAAATTAAAAGACAAGAAAAGAATTTCTGGTGAAAAAAAACCCATACCTTTTTTTCACTAAACACAGGTCTTTCATATGAGTAAAATAGAAAGCAGAAAAGTACAAGGAGATTTTTGTTCATTTGTGCACCTTCAACATTAAGGAGGACAAATAGTCTACAAGTTGGATGTGGTATTGACATAAGAGGTATCATTCTAATTGAAGTGGAACACTGAACTTTTATTGGAGAACAAGAGCGATGAGTGCCGAATGGTGACTTTCTGTTTAAAATATTTGGAAGACAGGCTCACACTATGACCTGCTTCCAGTTTCCAGTGGTATTAGGGATGAAGCCAGTATAAATCCAGTTGTCACAAAAGAAAAAGTTATAGTATATATTAAACCACAAAAAAATACTTTCAAATAACATTAAGGGTATGACTTAAGCCCACAAAAGCCAGGAAATTCAGAGTTAGGACTGCAACTCTGTCCTCAACTCACCCCATTTTGTTTAGGTATTGTAGCAGATATGAAGAGAGCTACCTGAAGCATGATGGTATTGGTTTACAAGGGATGGCCAAAAATTTGGTATTTATCTGGGCTGGATGGGGTTTGTTTGTTACACTAGAGTTGACAAGGCCTTCTCAGGGAGTAGAAGACTATATGACAAATAAACCTCTTCATTAAATGTTAATAATATGCATCCCTTTACCTGATTAACTTTGTGATCCATGTTTCTGGACTTCAGACTGGTGATTTCTTTTGGAGATGTCTGCTGGGTCTCATAGGAGTGGTGGACTAACCTGTTTCACATACACTGCTCTGGACTGAGTGATCACAGTGACTGATATCTGAATATGCTAAAAAAAGAAGCAAAAAACATCAGTGCAGCAAAATGGATTGATAATTAGCAATGAATCTCTAGTGGAAAATATGTGACTATCTGATGAAAGTAACGAGATTCAGCAAGAAGGACACTTAAGAAAAAAACAACCAGTTAAGATATGAGGTCAAGAAGCAACTTGAAGTAGAAAATTAGCTACAAAAGTGAGTTGAAGGAGAATTTTGTCTGATACCCAAGAAAAAAATTACTCATATCAGTATGAGTTGAAGGTGTAAAGAAAGAGAAACAGAGAAACACATGTATGTGCTTTATTTAGCTCTAGCTATGTCTTATGCTAGCTAAAGCAAAGAGTGACTGCTTTCTGGAACGCCCGAAGATTTTGCATGTTTGTTATCACAAGTTTGAAAATATTCAGTGTTTTTACCAACTGGATTTTGGCCAACCTTTAAATCATTCTAGTAAATATTATGAGTAATTCCTGCATCCCTGCAAATATTCCATATGTCATTAGTTCGTCTTCAAGATGTATTAAATTCTGAAGTGCAGTTATGTGGAAAAATGTACCTTTTTGCTGACTTAAGGGCACCTACTCAAGGTTTTCCTAAGTATTGTTAACTCATGTGACTTGTAATTTTTCCACACTCTTAATAATGTAACAAAAAAAATTTACACCAGACTTTGGTTTCATGTTCTACACTATTTTTAAGGAAGTGGAGAACAACTGGTTTGGGTCCAGTAGAAACCCTGGCACTGCAAACCCCTTCAATCCCTCCACTGCATTGCACAGGAGCATCAGGGACTTCATCGCAGCAGAATCATGTGGTGTCTAGTCCCCAAAGTTCAATCAGGTATTGACCCATGCTTTCAAAACAATTCACACCTTGAGTTACTTTAAGTTTTTCCCAAGTATTTCAAAGAGCTGGAATGGGTCTAGAATTTGCAATGATTTTCAAAACTTGCTGGGTTTTAATTCCAGGTTTCTTCATGTGAAAAATCCAGCAACCTGTGATTCCACGCCTTTTTTGCAAGTCATGCCAAATCGCTCCATACTTCTTGATTTGTACTTTGTATTTCAATTTCAAGACATGGCATAAAGATTTAATAAATGAAATGCACTTTTAAAAATATCTCAGTCTAATCTGAAATTGTGGTGTTTACTATCATCTCAAAGCACATGGCCAAGGTTTGATTTCCTCAGTCCTTGAACAAACTGAATTCTTGTAAGCATGCTGCCATCTATTTATTAAAATAACACAAATGAACTGATGACTTTATTTTAGCTGGTGTTCTCTCACTCATGCTCAGAGTGAAAATGATGGAAGTACAAAGTTGATATAATTTTCCCATTCACATTTAGAGATAAAAGTATGAAACCTACGCTACCCATAAATCCAGACTAATTCAGCTTTCAGAGCTAGACTGAACAGTTGCTGAAGAATAGGATTTTTTTTTTCATTTAAGCCTATAAGTTTGCATTAGATCAAAAGCAAAGAAAAGCTGAAATAGGCAAACTTTACCCAGTTCCAATCCAAAGAAAAGTTTGCTCCTTATTTGCTGGAAATCCAGCCTATCTTGCCAAAAAGATTTGTAGTTCTTGTTAAAATCCATGAGTTGGTGTCCATTTACCAGAAGTTTTGTAATATTAAACACACACCACAAGAGATAAACTTTTTAACAGTAACCTGCATTACTGTCATATAGACAATTAAGTTTCCATATACCAACTGAAACTCTATGACATTTTATGTTTGTCTTGTCAGCTAGCCTCCTTCACATGCAAGGCAATATAACCTTTCTCCTACTTTTTCCTTGAGACTTAAGCTAGGTTTTATTAATTTATGACTGACTGTCTGAGAGAACACACCAAGTCAGCTACCAGGACTTAAAAAAGTTTCTGTAATTCAACCTGTGCCTGAACATTCCTGTTGGATGACCTTATATTTGCTTTGAGCTGAGGACATCCTCCATGCTGTAACTGTTCCTCTGCTGGTGCACGATGCCTTGTTGAGCTAATGTGACTTTGTTGTGAGCCCTCAGTCCAACCCTGCTGAGCCCAGCTCATACAAGGCAGTGTTTTCATGAAATCACAGGCACAGGTGTTATTGGAAAACAGACCTGAGTTCAATTCCTTACGGAGAGATTTTCATATGCAGTAAACTTAATTTAAATTCAATGTGACACCTTCTGAACACAAAAATATTTGAACTTTTAACTTTAATCACTAACTTACGGGAAGAAAATGAACAGGAGTTATCTTGCAATAGCATATTCTGAAACATTAAAAAGGAAATTCATTTAACTCAGGTCAATGTTCTCACCTGCCACCTAAAACTGTTGAATTCAGAGTTCCTTACAAGCCCGAAGTACAACCAATGTTCCTTGAAAGGGCTGCAAATATTTTGAACAAGCCATGACCCACTTTTCAGCACAGTTGAGCCAAACTATTTTTGCTGTTTAAATAAAAATAACAAAAATGCACATTTTTGCATAGTTTCAGCACAAAATTCAGGGGGCAGAAAGGGAAGAACTGTGGGCTGAGATGAGTTTCACTTTACAGTTTTGGAACAACCAAAATTCAGAGCTAAATGGGCATGGTGAGTGCACAGAACCACAGGAACCAAAACCAAAGAAAAGGTTGGGATGGAATGTTATTACAGCTTTTATATCTATCTTGGTAGCTAGGTACTATCTGGCTCCTGTGGCAATAGAATTTGAATAATGCATTTTGTAGTGATTTTTACATGTGAGTCTCACCAGTGAGGCCACTACTAGAATAGTGGGTGTAATTCTTGATGTCCAGACTTAAAACAAAGATGTTAAAAATTCGTGCAGGGCTCAGGAAAGCAAACTAAGAATGAATCATAGCACGGAAAATTAGTCATAGAATGACAGAGCAGAGCAGCTCAGTCTAGTCAATTTGTCCAAGGATAACTAGATGACCTGATAAAAGCTTATTAGTGATTAAATAAGAATAGTTTTGGTAGTAATTTTGTTTTTTATTTTGGGGTGTTTTTTTAATTAAAGAAGATAAATATCAAGAACTTACAACTGGAAATTGAAGCCTGACAAATTGAGAACAAAAATAAGGTGCATGTTTTGGATTATCAAGATAAAAACAAATAACTCACGAGTGTTACGGTGAAGTCATTCACCACTTTAAGTCATTGAATGAAAAACAAATGTCTTAAACTGTTTTTCCTAAATCCATCAAAAGGGGCTTAACACTAAGGTTATTAAGACAAGATTTAGAATAAGATTGTGATAACCTCAGTCATAAGACATGAAAAACAGAATGGAAATATTCCCATAAATGTCAGTACATGAGACCAACAGATGACAATTCAAGCTGAAATTTTCTATTTCTCTGAAATTTATAATGTTTTGGTTCTTTTTTTCATTCTGATCTAAATTCCATCAAAGGTAATGCTACTTTCCCTTCTGACTTAAAAATGCATAATGTAAAATAAAGTTGAGGACTTCTGAAAGTCTTGCCCTTATTGCCACAAAAGCTGTCAACTGTCAAGAATCTGGCTGCTTTTCTCCTTTAAATTATTTTCATAATAAATTCTTTAAACAACAAAAATGTTAATAATAGTTCTCACATCAAGTGCTTTTGCTTTGAGAACCAAGCAACCATGCATGCAACCAGACTAGAAGCCTTAAAAAAACAGTCTCTTATGCCCTATTTCTTGCAGCATTATTTTCTTTCTTCCACAAATATTACAGAACATATTGCTAACTGACTGTCATAAGCAGAAGAGGAGGGAGAGCCCCCTGTTTTATCCATCTGTGAATTGCAACCATCCTTGAATGCAACACAACAAAGTTTCCCAGTAGCTTGTTTATCTGAAATGACAGTGAATTTGAGGCAGTTAGCTGGATTAGCAAGAGCAATCATCTTGCAAGAACATGTAAGTAATTTCCAAATAGATATTGTTTTATTGAAAAACAGTCCAAAATTTTACTCTTGCTCTCCCAGGACGCAGCAGGATAACTCAAAACCAAAGCCTCGGTTAGTATAGAAGTACCCTGCTCCACCACCAGCTGAGAATATTAAATCAAAGAGAAACTAGAACATAAAAACTGTTTTAGAAGAGGGGTTTTAGGGGCACATTTTTAGACTCAGCTCCTCAGGATTAAGATGTTTTCCCTGTGTATCTTGCAATGAGACTAACTAAGCTACCAGAGGTTAACATGGGACAATGATTCAAGTTATGCAGTCAATTGAACAAAAGTTCCTCTCAAATTAGTGGGAGTTCTGCTCAGTTGAGGGACTCAGAATTTGGCCCAGCAATTAAGTTATTCATTTTTAGCCCTGAGCATTCCTCTTCCTCAGTGGAGTGTGCCAAGAAAACTGAACAACTGAACAGCACAGAAGTTGTATTAAACTTTAACAATGCTTAGCACTGACACAGGGGGGAATATCAGAGCTATTTAGAAACAATGGCATGATCTCCAACTACAGCCAGAGAATTCACAGGATATGAAATGCACATATGTGCTTTTCATTGGGATCATCCCTTGTTCTCATATGCTGAAGCTCTTCTCATGCCTCATGCTCCCATGCATAGAACTTAACCTGACCACTTTAATCTCTCTGAAGCCACAAAGGCTGTGAATGCCCACCTGGAAAGTGAGCTGTGTACTTCTTACATATTACTCAATTGAAGTTAACACATACCTACTGTTTATATTTAATACATAATTTAATTGAACTGCATGGTAACTCTACTTGCTTTGGCCTCAATTTGACAAATAGTTAATATCTGTCTAATTTTCATTGTGTAGGTAGATCTCTGATTCAGTTAGTTCACAGTACATAACACCAAACAAAGCATGACAATACTACTGTACACAGTGGGATTCATCAGATTTAGTTTAAAAACAAACAAAAATACTTACAAAGGTTTTAGAAAGTTATTTATATTTTGCAAGGGTTATTTAATCCCAAAGTTTGGGGGGGGGTAATATTTTCTATTTTTTAAAATAATTTCAAGATATTTGTGTGCAGCAGTAAAACAGCATACTTGATTGACTTACATGTTCATTGCCTGTTCATTCTTTCCTCCACTTGAAATGTGGGAAGAGTCTACTAATTTCATTTTTCCAGGCATACCTCATTTTTGTTTTTTTAACATAGGCCTGTATAACCTTGAAATTCAGGGAAATATGCTAACCTTGAAGAGGAACAGTGTAAATTCTCAACTCAGATCTCTCACAGAAAATGCAGCTGATGGATGATGAGCCTTTAGGAATTATCTAAATGGTAATTCTCACTTTCAAGTGCTTGACTTTGAATCCATACTTATATTTTTAAAATAGAAAAACAGGGAAATGGCAACATCCATCAAATTACACTATTCTGATACCCACAAATCACAGATGGGGCTGATACACCCTGCTGCATGGCACAAATTACTACAGTTTAGAAGAGAACTGAGTTGGTTGTTGATTTCTCTTACAGTTCTTGCCTTCAGCTCCATTTATTCCCAGCTGCATCACGAATTTGCCAACCAATTTCAGTCTCTCTGGCCTAAACTCCTGGAATCACTGAATTTTTTTGGTTGGAAAGGGTCTTAAGGATGACCTAGTTCCATGCCCCTGTCATTGGAAAGGACACCTTCCACTAGATCACCCCAACCTGATCTTGAACACTTGCAGGGATGGGGCATCCACAGCTCCTCTGGGCAATGTGTTCCAGTGTCCCAAAGCACTCATAGTAAAGAATTTATTCTTTAATTACCCTCAAGGTGGACACTACAGCTCCAAGTAAGCCAGAAGGTCTGAACTGAAGGGTACAGCAGTGTTGTGCTGGTAAGATTCAGATGATGGGCACAAATGTTAGCATGGATACTCCCATAAGGAAACTTGATATTTTTGTTCTCCTTGCCTAACCAGTCCTTGGGTTTACCAGGTTAAATGGCTAGGCTTTTTGATTGGCTTCATTTCATATAACAATGTATTTGTTGTCATGTGACTATTCATCTGCAGAGAATTTATTTTTTCATTTACTCAATACAGCAAAGTGAGGATTTCTAGAGCATGATTAATCCTAATGACAGATTGCTTAAAGAGGCCCCAACCTAATAATTCCAATACATTTCTTTGATGGTTAAAGGGAGTCTAGGTGGTCAGGTCAGTTTCCAAATTTTACATTACAGACATTTAAAATAAAATTAATTCCATCCCCCACAGCAAAATTAAATGTGCAAATCAGGTGGTCTGTAACACAATAAAGGAAATACAGGCATAGAACGAAGTCCCTATGAATATCCCTAATAATTTTTAAGTAGCAGATAAATATCTCAAGTATCATATTCAAAAGTTGTTGACACTTACCAACCAGGTCTTATTCACTAATCTCTATACTGACAGGCTGCTGACTGAATTTAAAGATTATATATCATCAATGGAAAGGTGAGGAGAGCATGACTGCTAGCACTGATCAAAGATAATTCCAGCTGCTGTCTGTATGAGCTAACATTCCCTGTCCCTGCCATAGGTAAGCAATGAAGAACATGTCCTGTTCTAAGCCATCCATAGGTAAGCCACCTTAATCCCACTTCTGTGCTACCATCTTCTGATTCAGCTGAAAAGTTAGTAGTTGTCATCTGGATTCGTTCTTTCAAAGTCAAGAAGCAGGAATATGCCACCATTGTCTGGGGATAGGTGAGGTCACCACTTTTGGCAGAAGCATCTACTTAGATCATCTTCAAGTGATTGTGAAAGCACAACCTTAGCTGCATGCAGAGTTAATTCTCATTATCTTCTGCATTGCCACAGCATGTAACCACTCATTCTCAGATTCCTGCTAAAATGCAATGCAAAGCTCAACACTGAGTGTCATTTTTTAGTGTCTGAGAAGTCATCTGACAACAGGGGAAGCACCAAAAGAGCACTGAAGAGGCAAAAGACTTGGTGTTCAAGAGTAAACAGAATCAGACCAGTGGAAAACTTCATTTTTAAGTGGGAAAAAGTTAAGTGAAGAAAACCTGCTTCCAGAACATCTCAGAAATCCTGAAAACTTTGTTCAAAACAGAAAGAAAGCTGACATCCAACATAAAGATCCCCTTTTGACAAATTTTCTATTCCTGTTACAAAACACAGGGACTCAGATGTCACTAAAATAGCTTCAATTTTTCTTCTAAGTTTCTTAGAAATTTTCTCAGAATATCCTATTTGAGGTGGATACATATAAATGAAAAGTTTCTTTACACAGTTAAACTTTAGCTACTGAAAACAAGACCTTATAATGAGATACATCTGAAATCTGTAATAGCAGGCAGTTTCTCCAGTACCAATAATAATACTTTTATTGTAGAAACCCATGTGTGAAAACTCTGGTGTGGAAGTGAAAACCAAGCTGTGCAGCAAATACTGACTTTTTAAGTGTTCTTTCTGTAGGTGCTGCATAAGCATTTATAAAATATATATACCGAGTGCTGTACAGTAATAATAAAAAATGTTAAGCACCTCCCATGTACTACTCATCCTTGAAAATATGTATGGGATGCAGAATAACTGGTATTCACAAACAGCCCTGCAAGTTAAGCATATGGAATTTTCATTGTACAGTTGCTTATGATCAAAAAATCTACTCCTCAGAAATAGCTTCAAACTTTAGCTCTCATGTCCAATAAATAAATATTTGTTATTATTAATACATATCACAGTACTTTTCAGAGTGTCCAGTAAGGCACTGTATGGACATATTGAAAACAGAGCCCTTATCTTCAAGAGCTTACAGGATTAAGCCTGACCTATTTATCATAAAGATGCTGATCCATATATTCATAGGGATTTTCTAGAAATAGTGTTTTAATTGCATGTTTCTCAAGAATACATATCACTTCAGGATCTTGTAGGTAACAAACTGGTAAAAGGAAATTTACCACACACACCCCTCTAAGCCTGATGAGGGCCCAAGAGCTAATCAAAAACACTACAGCCCTTTTAGCAACAAATCTGAATTAATCAAATCATCCCTGCTGTTTTTTGTTAATGTTTGGACAATCTAGCTTTTCTTCAGAATGCTCTCGCCGTCTGAGCAGAGGACAGGGAGCCAGAAACTCCTTGAGTTTTAATCCTGGCTCTGACACTGATTCTCTCTGCGGCTTTGGGCAAGGAGTCATTGTTCTATAGTAAAATGCTTGTATTGGCAGATGATGAGCTACTACTGTAGATGATCTAATAAAATTTTTCCATCTTTAATTTCTATGATTCTGTAATGCTAACAACATAAGTTTCAGCCCCTCATCCTCATAGAAGAGATAAATACCTACCCAGTTTGCCTATGTACCAAGAAGAATTAAAGTTACAGGATAAAAAACTCCACAGAACTGAAGCTACAATGCTTGATTAACATCCTGTTTAGTACCTTGCTCATAAATAACACCTATAAGGACTGTGTAAAAGAAGGCCAGATTGAATATCCTTCTTTCCACTCTACTAATCATTGTGTGAGCTGGAGTTTGTTGGAAAATTCTGTCTCTAGTTAACAGTGTACCCCTATTTTTTGTTTAGGCATTGCTTCAGTGAAATTATTCAGAAGAGTAAAGCAACCACTACTAAGTGGTGCACTTTTTTTTTTCTGGAAGAGGTAAGGACAGAAGGTAAGCACAATAGGACAAATTTCCAAGAGTGATGCTTATACCAATGCACACAATGACACTGTCATTGTGGAAATGCCTGCATTTTCCAGCTGCTACCACCAGCTCAGTTGCACCCACTGGTTGCTGACTTAAGATGAAGATTTTTATGGGGGGCTCTAACTTGACCTAGGGAATTGACTGAAGAATAACATATCCAAGATGACCTGCCAAAAGTATAATTATAACAGTATGCTTCTGAAAAATGTTATTTAAAATTTCTAGGTTTAGAATGATGGAAGACATAGAAAAGACACAGAATCATAGAACTATAGAAAGGTTTTGGTTGGAAGGCGAACCAACTAGATAGATGGTCTGGTTCCAAACCCCCTGCCATAGGCTGGGACCCCCTCCACTGGACCAGGTTGCTCACAGCTCCATCCAGCCTGGCCTTGAACACTGCCAGGGATGGGACAGTAAATGAATTATCTTGCACCTGTATTCACTGTGCAAAGAACACTAACCTCAGTAACCATTGTAGTCTACAGCTATGGACCCATCCTGCCATTTCGATGTATGTGCAAAAACCTCAAAGGTGGGACTGCTGCCAATAATACCTAATAGATCTTGCTCTTCAGCTGTACAGCACTGACACATCAGATGGAAAGAGACAGCACAGAAGAGTAACCAGAATATGTTTCAGTGAAGGACAGTTACAAGCAAACCTACCTAAGGACTTTCTCATTTTCCTAAGACAGTGAAATCTGGTTTGCTCACACCAGACAGTGCACAGAGACGACTTACAGAACTGGTTGATAGTGAGTTATATCAACACTTGGCAGGGATTTCCCTCTCATTGTTCTAGCAGGATATATTGTTGTTTCCACAAGTGAATTTCATGCATTGACTTATTTCCTTTGATAAAGGACAACACCTTGGCCCTTGACTCCAATGCTACACATCATAGCAAGGTAGGTGAGGAAGGGGGATCCTTGCTTGAACTGTAGGCAGCAAGTAGTTGGACTTGCTTTATTCCACAGAGAGTAAACAGGAAACAGCAATGTAGGGAATGTAGAGATGCACAAAGATAGATTGCTGTCATTCAAGGAGGATTTGGTGATCTGCAAGATGAATGTTGCCAAACAGCAGTCTATCAGAGTGGCAGGGGTAAATGGGGAGATGAAGATGATTACTCTCTCTCTCCAAGTCACATTGCATTTTGGGTTTCTTTATGATATGCCAACAGCCAGAGAGTTACCCATTGCAACCCAGTGTCTATCTTGATATGAAAATACCAGCAATGACAATACATAAACCGAAATTCTGCCAAATTAATTTTCAGTCCACAAGACATGTCTTTGCCATACTATTTTGTTAGATTAATGATTTCCATCAATAGATATTTGCTGCCTTAAATTATTCTGTAACAACAAGACATTATTATGAAAAGTACATAAAGTTACTGTTATTTACAGAAAATATTGGTGGAGTTGTTAGGTTAAGCAATCAGGACAACTACAGAGGAATGGTTGGCTAACCAATTATCACATTTTCTTAGAAATGAGTGCATAAACCTCAAGACATACCACAGTTAAAAGCTATTTCAGCCACTGGAAAACAACTGAAAGACATCTAGAAACCTCTGGAAAAGGATACCCCTCCCCCCCAGAAAAAAAAAAAAAATTATTTCATGCAAGTCACAAGAAAGTTATTATCCAAGCTAGGTCGCTGACAAGAGATGTTATTAATGATCCCATTGAAATTATTAATGCATTTAACAATCACTTTGCAAACTATAATACTATATCCTGGGAGAATACTGAATCATGCTGGTTACTTGGATAAAGATCAAATAAGCTTAGGATAAAAAGATCAGACTCTGAGAAAGTTTAGAGTACTTTGTGATTAATAAAAATTAAATGCCAGAACTACTTGATTTGCATTTAAATCTACAAAGGTGTTGACTGGACTTTACCACATGATTTGGAATCGCACAACAAAGCACACCTCTGCACACACAAAATATTAACATGGATACAACACAAGGACAGGTCTACGGCTACATATATGCAAACATGCTAGAGGAATGTTGTGTGCCAGTGATGCATAACTGAAACTTCTCTCCAATTCACAAAATGGACCTCACTGCAACACTTCAGTAATTGTAAAACATCTCTTGATGATTTTTGAGTGGTCTTGGGAATCCAGAGAGGCCCCAGCTCACTGGAAGTTGGCAAACATTGTCCCAGTTTTCAAGAAGGGCAAGAAGAAGGACCTTGGAAACTACAGGCCTGTCAGTCTCACTTCAAGAGATTTTTAAAACCCAAAGCAATAAGTTTTCAAGTTTGCTATGTCTATGAAAGCACCAGTGGGAACAGGGTAGAGTTCAGAGAGAGCCTGGTGCAAGAAAAAGGGCTATTCAGCAGTTAGTGAAACACACAGTTAAACGTACTGTTGAAGGCAGGTACTACTTAACTGCATGTGAATTTTCCATGCTGAAATGAGTGCTGAATTAAAAAGGCAAAGCCGTCTAAAACTCACATATAAAAGATCTGAGGTACAACCTCAGTGCTACAGGTATTTCCCTCCTTCATGACTACATTTTCTATTCTTAATCCACCCTTAGACCTAAATGAATAACCAGGGATAATTATCACATCTCTGTAATGACAAAGAACCTGCACATGCTAAGATAGTGGCATAATTTGATATTTATGAAATGCTTCTTTATTTATGAAGCATCTGTCTTGAAATTTAATTACCACCACCACAGTGTTTCATTACAATTCTAACACAGATTAATAATGAAGAAGATTCCTACCCAGGCTATTAAAATTTGAAAAACGAATACCCTTTGATGAATTCAAACCAGCACCTCACGCAGCTACTGTGTGAAAGTCTTAGTACTTTTGTTTATTTCTCTGTTTCCTATGTCAGTCAGAGAGGTTAAAATAAGAAAGCCAAAGGCTGGAAAAGAAACAAAATGAAAGAGGGACAAGGGAATGGGTGTGGGAAAAGTTAGGGAGGTTTAGAGCAAGGGGTTCAGATTACAGTGCATAAAGAGGCCAGAGAAATATTAAAAAAAAATTATGAAGTTTATAATATTGGACACAGAATTTAAAAAAAAAATGTCTAGAGAAACAGCATAAGAACAGATAGATGACAGATGTGGGTGGATGAAGAGAGAAAAAATAGGAAAGGCCAGATCTTGTTTGCATGGAAGTCAATAACAAAGCACTTGTTGACTACAGTGGGAACTGGAGAGGCCTAAAGTGAATGAAAATTCATTCCCACAGGGGTGGGAAAGAGGGGAGAACTGGCATTAATAGAAGAATGAACACACATAGGGAAACTAAAAGCTGAGAGCAGTAAGAAGCCCAAGGAGACACAGTCAGAAGAGCTTCCATTTATAAGGCTGTTGGGAAGCCAGGAGTCTTTGGCACATCACAGGAGTGAGGGCCGGACTGAGGCCCAAACTCAAAATCTCTCCCAACTTAGCCACCAAAGAGTCAAGAACTGGAATGTTCACATTACTGTTTTGGATTTTGGAAAGGTCTCTAGGGGACAGGTCATGTCACCTTTGCTTCACAGTAATTGTGGAAACAGCTGGGATGGTTTGCCCTGCCAGCTGAGACTGACTGCAGTGGATGGGCTGAGGGAGCTTTGGGCCATTGTGTGTAGCACAGGAACTGGTGTCTGTGGTGAGGGCAGCTCAGGGGTTTTGAACTGAGAACACAGCTTTCACTCACCAAAAAGTTATCTATTTCACCTATCCATACATTTTTACTGTACATCCTGCAATACATGGTGCTCTCCTTGAAGTCCTACTTTTTCAACTTTTGCCCCTCTTAGTCACAGGAAAAAAAATGGACCTAAGCATTTCAAAAGCTCACAGAAATAAATGAAACAAGGCATCATTCTTGGGGTGTATTTCTATTTTTAGACTATGACTTTCTTAAGCCTTGCCTTAGGGCCAGTTAACCTACTACCCCCAAGTCTCATAATATGTTCATGAGCTAGCAAAGATTTGTTAACTCACCAGCAAAGTATGTGTATCCATTCCCCCCTAGTGGAAGATAAAAGCTTTCTGCCACTACAGATTACTTTTTCAGCTCAAGTGCTAAACAGCCTTGTTCAAGAACCCAGACCCACTGATGACACACGTGAGGATCCACCATATATGGCAGGATTGAATATTCTGTGGTTTTTTGCTCTGATTTTTGTTCCTGTGTTACTGCATTGCAAACTGCTTTAGGAAGCTCCTTCCTGCATACACAGATACAACGAAAGTCCCTGACAATGTAGCTCTTCCAAGTGAAGCCAGGCCTGATTTAGTGCATGGTGCTCAAGGCTGTCTGTTGAATGGGGAGAGCTACCTGAGTTTTTGCCATAAAACCTAACATTGAGGCTGAAACAAGCAGGAGGCAGAAGGATCTACTCAAGGCTAGAGTAGTTAAAGTTTCCCTTGGGTAAATTGGTTCTGCCTCATCTCCTAGGTGCAGCTCTTAAGTGCTGCTGGGAATGTCAAAGAATCTGAAATTTTCTGAAGTGGGCAATATAGTTGTTCTTTGTTTGTTGTGCAGTATGAAACCACACAGCAAGTGTACTGAGCTCTTATTTCTGTAACTGAGATCAATGAGACCAAAGAGACCTCAGGATGAGCTCTACTCTTCACTTACACTGTTCTTACAATGTCAACTAAACTGTCAGCCTGGCCACTTCATGTTCTTTCACTGTTTTATCTAAAGTCTGCTGTAGTTCTGTGAAAAAATAGTCCATACTGGACAGGACTTTCACTAAGATGAAATAATTCTGAGCTCCTATAACACCCCTCTGTTTCAACCCAATCTTGGAAACACCTCATCTCCATAAGAGTCTCAATAATCTCACAGTGTAACAGGAGTCTAAAATTCTACTTCTGTTTATTTATTGAGAGGTATGTCACTGTAAATAGGGCCTATTTCAATCTAACATGCTTTCCTTTGCTTGATTTGGCTCTAGAAACTCCCATCTTCATCTATTAAAAAGCTTACTCCCACTGATTTCTGTTAAAACCTAACTGACCAAGAAGGTGGTGCCTCCTGTTAGGCAACAGTCTAGTCAAAATGCCATTCCCTGGGGATGTAGGAGGTACAATCTCAATTTTCCCTTTCTTCTGAGGTGAGTCATACTCAAAACTTCCACACAATAGACTTTGGGGAATGCAAGGAAGGGAGGGTGGAAACACTGGTTCCTTTTGAAACTCTGCCACAACATGAAAGGATGATGTTCATAAACTTTCTGGACAAGCTTTAGGCCCCAGGCAACAGCAGGACTGGATCAGAAAGCCCTGAACTCCATTGTAGGTTCTTCATATTTTTTTAAGGACTCCTTATAGGAAAACCCAGCAAATAGATATTCCCTATTTTGAGTAGCAGCTGCTCTCAGTCATTCCCTCCTTCATTCTCAACTGCATGCTCTAGCCATTAAATTAAGAAATATTGGTTCACCTTGTCTTTTTTCTTGCCTTATTGAGTAGAACTTGCTTTAGTGCACAGTGGAATGGCTGCTGAGCACACTTTTTGTTCCTCTATCAAAGTGAGATTGAAAATAATGAAACATGGATTTCTAAAATGTCAAGTGAATGCTTAACCAGTAAACTGTTGCACAACCAACATCACAGTATGAGTACCCTCAAATCCTTTGCTGCCTCCTCCTCTAGTCAAATTATGAAATAATAATGTTCCCTGCTCTTTATTGAGAGCAAGAACTTAGATACTTCACCAAGGATGAGGGATAGACTTCTGTCCAAAGTGCAAGGATGTGTGATCTCATACTCTTGAGTAAGATTTTTAAGATTCCACAGTGGAAAGATTTTAGGTGCATTTTTTCTTTTCAGTAACCCTCTATGTGTCATCCCTGGACAGCAGTCTACTCACCTTGAGAGTCAATCCACACAGCCCTCTGAAATATCTTTACCCTCTCTTTACACCACATGTGGAGTTTGGGCAAGTAACTCCAGGGTTCTGAAATCCTGTCTGCAGTCACATATTCTCTTTGAACTGATCCACTGGCACTAATGCATGAGCCCAGTAGAAATATTTCTGTACACAGTACAATTTCTATATTCAGGACAGGGTTTGGATGGCACATAATAAATAATTTATACAGTCATATATTGAAAAATGAGACTGTGAAGAACTGCCAAATAAAGACCAGTCTTCAATGAGCACCATTTGTCATAGTCATTAATGAGGCTGGAGTTCTGTGGAAGAAGCAGGCTGCCTAATTAAAAGTGCTATGTAATACAAACTGGTATCACATCACATCTATATACAGAGAGCAAATTTATGTTGGAACAGCATCTTCACTGTTTGCAGCTCCTATTTTGCTCACGTCCTTTAGTAAGGTTTTTTAAAAATGTCAGTTGAGACAAAGAAAAAAAATTGTTGAAAGTTGATATAAGGTTGACATGCAGACACAGAACATCTCCATATGTCTACTGAGTAAGAAACAGACAACACTGTACTCCCTGCAGGTGTTTAAAAGCTGCCATGAATTTCTTTTTTCTTTTTCTTCCAATGATTAAAATATATATATATGGCATGAACTATTCATTATAATTATTATATTGCAATAGGGTATTGCACTACCATGGGAATCTTACCCACTTTACAGAGCTTTCATGAAGCTTAATGAATTTATTGTCCTGGTCTTGCTTTATGTTCTTTCAATACTGATTTTTATAAACCTGTTATTAAACAGGTCTCAAAATTTTCCAATAAAAATATTTTGAGAAGTACACACTAACACTGCATACACTGTGATTTTAACTGAAACCTCAGTACAATACTCTTACTGCAATTTCTTATGCATTTTGCCCCAGCCCTGCCACTCCCCAGGCTATCATTTTCAAATTGAGTGTCAATGATTCCCAGTGGTCTTTATTAATTCTTTTTTTTTTTTGAAAGTCTAAAGATTAAAGCTGAATCCATGAGCTATTATCAGATGGGAAATATTAATTTACTAAAGCATCTGAACATTTGGAGTAAATTTGAAAACAGAACCATCTGTTATATAAACTAATCCAATAGACTCCACACTTTGTATAGCCAGCTGCTGTCAAGTAACAGATTATGAAACCAAGTAATAAATCTTAATTCAAAAAATGTTTCTCCATTTGAAAGGTTTGAAATTTTTTTCTTTCTTGTTTTAATGTAAACTTGATGCAAGTTGGCAGAATCCTCTGAGCTGTTGGGGCTCCAGCCTTCACTCAGATCCCTGTGGGAGGCTGTGGATGCAGTCTCACAGAGGTCAGCTGCAAGGCACGTCCTGTGATACCAGCATCTTTTGTGCATCAGTCACATGTGACAAAAGCTGCTCAGCCTGGTTTTGAGATGGGTACCCCAAAGGCACAAAATTCAAAAGAAGGATGGCATTCACCTTTTCCAGACCAGTCGAAATGAGGAAAATAATCTTTCCTGCAGCCAAGATTTAAATGAATAGTTCAGAATTCTATTCATCCATTTTTTCAATCTCTGCTAAAGACAAAGCCTCTTTGCAACAGACAGCATTCAAATGGACTCCAGACAAAGTTTCCATCTTTCTGATATGCTGATTATGGGTCCATGTACCAGCCACCAGCAGATGATTCATACCAGATGCCAGGAGCCACTCTGTTCATGGCAGCTGGTTCAACACATGGAACCTGACAATTCCTGCATCTAGCATCACTAAGTCTGTCCTTTCCTCTCCTCAATGACATGGCAGAGAACCCTTATCCTTCTAGTTTTCAGGAACAGTTTGTCCTCTCTACCCACATCACAACAACCCAAAAGAATTTGTGCAACCGATCTGCCTTCTTTTTAGACTAATTTATGCATGTGTGCATCAATGTGACACTCAATGAGGGAAAACTTTATATATACATGTATATTTTTACATATAAATTGAACAGAATTAGACCATCAGGATCCCAAACAAGTTGTGTTTCCCAAGTACAAGAAGTCTTTAATATTCAATTCTTAATATCCTAATCCAAAATTACACAGATATCACATCATATTAGAAGAAAAATAGTATTTTTGGTAGTTGCTGTGAAAACATTTTGCATTCCTCATTTTTGTCTTCAGAGTAGATCAGCTATAGATTTGCCAATAGGTACAAACACATTTCTATATATTTAACTAATTATGAAACCTGTGACAAAATGTGGGCAAAGGTACATGAGGCATTGCAAATTTATTTGGGTTCAGGTTGCTTTGGTTTAGCTCAGCTTGCAGCTCAGTGTTGTAAGCCAACAATCAGATTAAACAAGGAAGGAAACTTCTCAAAGCATTGTGCTGATATACAGTGAAAAGGAAGGAAAATACTGAAAGAAGCTTTTAAACTCCTTACCTACTCTTCATCTTTATATGAAGACATTACTTTTCAAGGCCTTCTGCTGCCTTCAGGTATCCCACCTGAAAAGTGACATACTAATTGTTATGAGCAAAGGAAGCAGATTCTTTTCCTAATGTGACACATCTGATTGTATAATTGGACAAATTCAATGAAACTTCATACATTAAATGGAAGAAATATACTGCTAACAGAATGCCTCTTTTTTTTTTATAACTTCTTTACTTCTCTGAACATCATAATCAAAGACTGATTAATCTATTCCAGTATTCACCAAATCCTTTAATCACCCAGACTACTTAATTCACTGTCCAAGATAGTCTTTGGAATACAGTATACAGCCTTTTTTCACTTAGGGGAGCACTTTCTGGTGGAAAAACATCACTGACAATTTAACCATGTTAGTGATTAAGTGATTCAGGTTTATATCATCCAGCCATTTCTCAGCCCTCCATATTTCACAACTAAGTACAAAATTCTGAGTTTCTAGCCTGCATGAATTAGGCACATCCTATGCAAACTTTTCCAAAAGTTTGCATATTTTTAAAAATTCTAAATAGCAAGAATAAATTGCCAATGGAAAACTGCTCAAAGACATCTGTTCTCCCATCAATTCATTCAACAATCTCCCGTTAGCATGTACACCAAAGGGAGAATAGGCTCTGCAGAATGCAAGAAAAATGCGTTTCACTAACGAAATAAATTCCTTCATATATTGTGGCAAGACAAATAAATAAACCCAGAGATTTACAGACAGCCACCTTGGCTGACATTTCAGAGAGCTGGAGCCTTTAGCAATATTTTTTGCTTAACTCCATCCTAACAAAGCCCTATCTCTTCTCCCAAAACCTCATTTCTCAATTCTCCCCTGCTCTCCTCTTTCAGGCCCACTTCCCAGTTTTTTCTCTTTTTCCTTCCAAGGTGTGATTGCTCTCTTTGCTCCCCAAAGTCTCCTTCTTGATTGTTTTTCGCTGCTTTAATGAGTCCAAGGCTTCACTCTACTCCAGAAATTGCATTTACCCTTTTTGTTCCCAAGCACATCTGTCTCCTCCAAGCTTTCTCTCCTGTTCTGACCTTCCTGCACTTCAGGACTTTTTTTGCCAAGTTTATTTCCCCTCTGTCTCTCTAGCCTTTTTTTACTTCTCTATTTTTTTTTCTACTCTTAGTGCACTAAAACCATGCCACTATTTCTTCTCCTTTTACTTTCCCTTTAGCAGTGACAAACTAAAACTTGAGAATTCAGATTAGTAAAAGCAATAAAATAGCAGTCATTGTCCTGTTTTTTTTCAGCCTAATATGTAGAACAAAGAAGGAGGCTTTTAAAAACTGATCCAATCAGGACATGGCTAAAAACAATAGCAACTTTCATTTGTGATATTTTATGCATAGAAATTCATATGGAAATGGCATTTGATATTAAACTTACATTTTCTAATCCAATAATGAAATATTCAGTGCTGAATGTAGTAATACCTATTTATATAATTCAGATTTGATAATGTAATAGTATTTAAATGCTAATGCTTAAAAGACTCTTGTACTATAGGTTTGCCATTTCTTTCATGTATTCTCTGGCATATGATAATTTAAATTTCTACTGACTCTAAAATGAACAGCATTTCTACCTTGTCCTTCACTGATGGGCATTATTAAAAAAATTCTGTTAAGATTTTACTGTTTTGATAAAAAAAATAACATTTTATGGGTTATTTGCAGCTTACTTTCAATTTTACTTTCCATCTAACAAAGAAATTAATTTGTACCAGAGGAGAGGGGGTCCTTCCCTGTTCTCAGTGATGCTAATAATTATTTAGCTAGTTGATTCACTGGAGACAGGATTAGAATGTAGGGAAACAAAACAGATATTTCATATTTAAATTCATTACTTTCCTAGTGCTCTATGCTATATTCCTTAGCCAAGCAAAACTCCTACTGACTTCCTGTATTAGGTCCATCTTTATTATTTAGCAGATTGACAGAACCAGAGTGGTACCATCTATTAGTACTGGCAAATAACATTTGAATTCATCTTCCTCTTATTCATGGGATGACTCATTCTGTGTTGTACACACTTCATTTTTGATTTATGTAAGATGTACATTTTAACATCCTTTCTGAGACTCAATTATTTAATCTATTTTTGTCATTCTATTAATTCGCTTATTCAAGCCATTTTGCATTAATAATCAATCTCCATTCTTCTTCATTATTTGGTATTATTTGGTATAATGGAGTGTGTGCCAACTATGACTTTTGGATAAAGCTTCTGGATGAGTGACACGTTTACTGCTAAAAGTTAAAACATGTAAAACTTCAGACAGCAAAAAAAGCAAGATATTTGTAGAAGTACTGTCTAGTTTTGAACATCATAATTGTGACTTGAGCCAAATTAGTAATAATAGTATGTTTTACCCAGCTATTTGTCTCCATACAAGAAAAAACACGTTATCCCAAGTATGTTAATACTGAGAGATAGAAATGCAGCTCTATTCAAAAGGTAAGGGTATTTCTGAATTCTTTCTGAATTCTGAAAGGGTATTTCAGCAGGGAGTGGGAGGTGTTTCTTTAGGAGAAGTCTTATTTATTAAGAGACAAAATATTCTCCATCTTATTAATAAGTCAATATGTGTGGTTTACTTTTCTGCAGGAATGTAGTCTCATGCAAAGTGAAGAATGCTCAACTGTTTCACACTTATGCATGTCCTGCATATGGTATCCTGTAAACAACTGAATGCCAAGACAACTGTCAAAACCTTTCCACAGAATCTATAGAAGTGGAAACAAAATGGGCTTCTTCCAAAGAACTGCCCTGGCCATACTTCTCTGCTACCTGTGTGCTCAACCAATTCGTCACAACCTCAGGAAGAAGGTCAAGGTTAAATTCATGTGCACTGTGGTCCACAAAACATTTTGCTTAATCAGACAGGTTTTCTGACTGTTTTGGTCATGAAAGTCATGACAGTGGTACACCGACATCTTAGACTTCATAGTTTGTGAAGAGTGAGTGGAAAGTGTAGCTCTTGAAAGTCATTTCACAAAGTGAAGAAGCTTGAAGGGACTTGAAGAAGACTCTGGATATTGGATATTGTCTATCAATTCTCTAAAAATAGCAGGTGTTCTCCCCTTACACACCACCCATTTGGTTTCAGTAGGGTCAACTAAAGCTCCTTGTTTGGTACTCTGTCCACGGGGGATTTGAAGGTCTCCAAGAACAGAGGTTCTGCAATCTCCATGGGAAACTTCTTCCAGCCTTTGAACACACTCACACTGAAAACCTTTCTGTTTTACCTAAATATATTGTGTTTCATTTTGTTCCCATGGCTTCCTATCTTATAACAGGATATCACTGAGAAGAACCCAACTTTGTTCTCACTCCTTCTCCCCCTTTTTCACTTTGAAAATATCCCTCTAAGACTTCTCTAGGTTTACCAATTCTAGTTCTTTGTCTCTCATCCACATGTCAGAAGCTCCAGCCCCTAAATACTCTTCATGCCCTTTACCAGCATGCGCATCAGTACCCTTTTTGTATATAGGGAAATTCAGAACTAGAGTGGAAAAAGGGAAAGGATCACTTCCCTCCATCTTCTGGAAATTATTTGGCTAATACAGCCCAGAACTTGGCAGGCCTTCTTTGCCATAGGGTCACAGTCTTAGCCCATCGTCCACTTGTCCACCAGAATCCTCAGGGCACAAAGTTCTTTTCTGTAAAGCTGATTTCCAACTGGTTGGTCTCCAGCCTGTGCTGGTGAATGGGGCTATTCCTTTGTTCTGGTTCTGGCCAGGACAGGGCTGTATTTTGCAGTTACCAGGAGGGAGAATGGCCAGGACCAGTGGTTATTCCAAACCACCCCAGGAGGGGAAGGGAATCTCTTCTGGGAGGAAGGGGCTCCTTCCAGTGGGGTAAAGCATGGCAGAGGGAGCTGTGTGGGAGGCATGTGAGAGCCAGAGGGAGCTGTGGAGGAGCAGGGCACCAGGAGCCATCTGGTTGGGTGCTGCTGCAGTGAGCAATAACATTTTCTTTTCTTCTACCCTCTGTCACTAGCATTGCTGCTGTTACTGTTTGTTTACTAATGTCATTGCTGCTTCCAGTAAATTGTTCTTACCTCAGCCCATGATCTTTACCTTTTGTGCCTACAATTCTCCTCTCCAGCCCACTGCAAGGAGCAAATGAGAGGTGCATATCTTGGAGTGCTTTCAGTGGGAAGAATTAAGTTGGAGAACACTATTTCTAAGCCATGAAGCTTCACAGGTACACAGGACTTTACATTTTGCTTTGTTATAAACCATGAGATTTCTGTTGACCCATTTCTCCAGCCTGTCAAGGTCTCTCTAAAAAGTAGCACAACCATTTAGTGTGTTAATCATTCTAATTTTGCATCATTCACAAACTTGCTGTGTGTGCACTCTGCCCCTTCATCCAGATGATAAGTGAAGATGTTAAACAGTTTTAGCTCCACTATCCCACAAATCATGATTACCCTCCAGTACAACTTCACTCTGCTTCCCTTTGATCCCAGCAGTTCAGCCAGTCTTCAATCCTCCTCACTACATCATCCAAACTTCACCAGTTTGTCTATGCAGGTATTATAGGAGCTATTATAGGAGTGTTGAAAGCCTTATAAAAGTCAAAATAAACAATATCAGCTGCCTTTTTTTTTTTCATCCTTCTTGGAAACAGGAGTGTTTTTGTTGTCCTCCAGTCCTTGAGAATTTTGCCCAACTGCCATGACTTTTCAAATACTTTTTTAGAGCAGCCTTGCAATGACATTGGATGGCTACCTCAGCACTCTTAAATTATTATTTCCTTGGCAGTGTTACACCATATTTAGAAAACACTATCAAAGCATTCCTGTAGCTAATTTAAATGTATATGTGGAAAACAAACCTTGAATTGTGTGACAGCTGTGTTTTCTGATTTATGTTGCACAGGTAAAGAATTTAAATCTACTTCAGGTGATTCTTGTACTAGTTATACTTAGCAAAGCCATTAATTGCTTACTCTCCCTATTCTTCCCAAGGTGATAAGAACATCACCTGAGTTTAAATAAATCATGAAACAAAAGCAAATATTATTTCACCTATTCAGTGAAATAAACAAAAGTTTATTTCACTGAATAGGTGTCATTTACCTTAAATTGTCCATGGTGGGAAAGGATTAGCTATGTAAACAGTCAATGAGAAGAGACCTACTTGGCTGCTGAAGGTTGAAGAAGGAAAGGAAATAATTGAATATCATGTTAGCAGACTCTCATTTCTCCTACAAAAGAGTATACTTGGAAGGAATAGCTACTCAAATCTGTGATGCTCATTATAACATTGCTGGCCATTATTGGAGATTTGTGCTTGGCATCAGAAAGATACACTCATACACTTTATCTATAACAAGGTGTCAAATTCCAGCTAAGAGAATGTATTTTTTTTTCACACAAACATGAATTAGCTGCCTAATTTAATACCTAATCCTTCATAATTTGCTTAATACATACATCTCAAATACATACATCTCTTTGTCCTGTGAGCAAACCCAAATATCTTTTTCTAAGATGTTAACAGTAATATCTTCAGCACAATTGATTTCCAATTCTTGTATGTTTAGCCTATGTCACTGTTTCACATACCTCCATATGCATTCATTTTCTGGCTGCTTCTGCAATTGGAGTTCAAAATCTCTTACCCACTCCTGGTGACACCAAAGAAATCAACCAAAGATACTCTCAGTATTCTAGGGAAATACTTGTTATTTTCCCTGTTTTAATTCTGTTATTCCAGTAACCCAACACATTGCCCCACCATTGAGAAAATGGGCTTACTTTTGTTAATGACTGCATCTGCATATAAATCAGCTTGCTCTGAGTAAGTTTTACCAGGCATCCATTTTTTCAGAATATCTCGGATAGCTCTCAATAAAGATTCAGACACACCACCAAATTGCTTGACAAATTATTGTCCAACATATGATCTCTGTTTGCCAGATATGATATGATCTCTTCACTCTGCCAGAAACAACGGGAAATTACTGTGACTTAGATCAGTCTGCAATGAAAACAACTAAAACTGAGACTCATTTCTGCTCACACTAGAGGCTAAGAAGACCCACTTAGATTTACAATAGCTCAGCTGACAGAGACAGCATGTTAACACACCATAACTTGATTTGAAATACAGGTTGATAGCATAGTACTGACTACAGTGAGCCTTCAGCTGTGCACTGAACATACAGGGCTAACATGCCTGTTTGAAAGCCCTGCTTATTTTCATGTCTTCTGGAATAATTTGTGGGAGAGAAGATTTCATCCAAAGTCTTAAGCTAAAAGCCAGTAACTAAACTGGTAACCTGGAATGTCTTCTGAAGCACAGAATACTGAGATTGATGATAATAATAATATAGATAGATAGATAGATAGATAGATAGATAGATAGATAGATAGATAGACATATATGATCAGAAATGTACTGATGCCATTTGTGTTTTGCCTTTTTTCTTTTCTATGTTCTCTGTATTCTTCACAAATACATTTGTGACTCTGTCACCCATTGTATTTGTAGCTAGTTTTCTCAGTACTTTTCCATGGTCTTTCCTAAGCAGAAAGAAAGAACAAATTCCAGAGGTACAAGCCTCAGGAGGTACAAAGCCCCAGTGCTATCTTGGTTCTTCCTGGGAACCAAGGCCAAGAGCAGCTCTTGGAGGTACATTCTCATGGACAAAGTACAACTGGTGCTGAAGGGTGGGTTCCAGAAAAGGGGCTTGACCTGGGGGGGAATTGCATCACCACTTGTCCTCCTAACTGGTGCTTTCTATCAATTATGCTAATTTTCTAAAGCCTATAAATGCATACTCATCCCTGTAGGGGTGGGCTTTTGTGGGCATCTTTTCATAACTGCCTTTGAAGGCCTTCATTAAAGATCCTCTTTTATATTATCTCCTTGCCAAAATTACCTCGAGTTTCATTTCCAGGCTAGGCAAAAAGGCAACAGTACAGTGGCTATTTGTTGACTGAAGCTCCCCAAAACATTTGCTGTCTTCCTCACACTTCCCTTATCTCCAGATATTCAATGCAAATCATTATGTCAACAAATTTTGACTTGACAGTGGGTTAATGGTTGGACTCAATGATCTTAAAGATATTTTCCAACCTAAAAGATTCTATGGTTATTGAATTTTATTATCTCTGGGACCTTTCTGCATAACAGTATGTGTAAAGAGTTGCCTACAATGAAGCATATTCCATGCATGATTGACATGCCACTAGCACAATGTAAGCTAACAAACACATAAAAAATGCATTAAAATGTTTTAAAGTGAGAAATTGTTGTAAGTTTCAAGATCACTGTTTCCAGTTCAATTAATTTTGAATATTCTTTTACTAATTAGAGGGGATTCTAAAAGAATTAGAGCTCTTAAGTTCTGTTTGGCTAAAATTTCATGCAGTGGTAGGTTAAACCTTTTCAATGATCTCAGGATTAGCCTTAGCTTTCAAAGCTCATACAAAGGAAAGTTCTATAGTCCTTTCATCTGAGATGTTATTTTCTTTAGGATTATGAGATAATGCATCTGGAACAACATTCATTCATCCAGGTCTGTGGTTTAGTTGAAAGTCAGTCCAAATTCCTATAATCACAAGTGACATCTGGCTAAACATGCACTTGGGTCAAGTTTAGACCTCAGCCACTATAAAGGGCTGTGGTTAAGATAGCATGCTCAACTTGACACCTCCCAAACACTGGAATACATGCTCAGTCCACACCAACATAACAAGTTAAAGTTATATCTTTTTTATTTTTTTGTTTCTCATAGCTCAACATTTTCTTTCAACAGCCTTCAAGAATTTTTTGTAAAAAGATTTTATGATGTTTGTATGGTGCTTCCTACAAGAACTTAGGCTAAAAAATGCTCAAAACCTACACATGGTGTACCTGATGTTTCTAGCATCAATCAAATTATAAAGCAGTATTTCAGAGAGCTAACCAGTAGGCCCAAAGACAAGAAGCAAGGCACAAAATCTGAACAGGCAATTTATGAAATGGAAAAAAAAATGAACTAATTTGAAGATAGAACACATAGCAGAAAGTCTATAATTCAAAATCAACCAAAACTCAGCTGTACTTTAATCAAGTTGTAACAAAACTAGAGCTATTTATCTGCTTGCACCAGGTGTTTCAGATGAGACTTAGTGACAGGACTTAGATCTTTGACTCTCATTACCTATTTTTTGTATGAATGCATACTGATCACCTCTCATAATTATTTTCCTGGGTTCTGAATGAGAGACTGAATCTCATCTCATAGTTCCTCCAGGGCCTGGAACTGGTCAGTCTTGCTTATATTTTAAAGGGTTTAAGGAAAGAAAAATTACTTTTTCTGGATCAACAACACTGATAAATCTCTTTCTGCATCTTACATCACTGTAGAACTGACAATTCCAGTCCTCTCATTTAGCAATAATAAGTTTAACACTGTTCTGTTGAGTAAAGGCCGTGAGAAAAGTAAAGTAGAAGACTATATCTGTCCAAAATGTATCTGTCCACAATGTTAGACTTCCAGTGAATACCTATTCATGTTATATGGCAGAAGTTACACCCATGGCATTCAATGATTGGACACCTCTCATAGCAAAAAAAAAAAAAAATTGTTTCATTTTAAGAAGCAAAGCTTTTTAAAGCTTTTTTAACAAAAGTCTCTTGCATACCTCATCATACCTCATCCCACCTTTCCACCTGAAGTTCATTCTCCCAAATCCTCACTATGGTAGAGTGAGTAAATGGCAGTGAAAATGAGAATTAATGCTAAAGGATGCAGACAATCCAAGAAAGTGCACATCAATAAAAGTGAAGAATAGCACGTAATACAGGGGAATCAAAAAACTTGTGGTGCACTGCAAATTATATAGAAGGAGAAAAAAGGAAACTATAAGGCAAGAGAAGAAGAGTGTCACAAACCCACTCTAGGAAGAGTAGAAAGGAAAATTAGATACATATTTTATTTAGGCTTTGCTGGGGGGTGGGGGGATTGTAACATCTGATTCAGCTAGACTTTGGACAACTCCTAAGCTATTTCTGCCCTTTTCTGCTTCTAAAAATCTGTTTTTCTTTTGAACATGTATATTTTTTATTCCTTGTATGCTCTCGACTGCTACTGCTATTTTTTAAAGTGGCCCCTCTTTGTTATTGTATTTACAGTTCCATCCTACTCCTCCCCAGGGCACTTTTTTAACTGCCTTCTTTTCCCTTTGGCTCCAAACTGAAAGTAACACCTACACTGTTGATGGCTTGGTCACGGTCTCATAATTACCCCCAGCTGTTTGTCCAGGAGGCTTTCTTTCTGGAATTATAACTTGTTTGTACATTTTTCTATTGATTAGAAGGGGAAAAGCCTGTAATCTGAAATAATTGCATAGTAATTCATGTATTAACCAGGTCATCTTCTGTTTATATATAATTTCCACTTAGCGTTCTCTTACTTTCTCAAAGATAAGCCTCAAGTTCAACACTTTTTTTTCATTAAGCATTTCCTAAAGGTTTTTCTGGGATTTGGTCCAGCACCCATTTATAACAGCTTTCAGTATATTAATATTTGGTAATACTGCAAGTAGAGTTTCACATGGAATGAAGACTGCCCAGGCAGTGTCATTGAGAGTCACAACTTTTTTTCCCCCCTAAACTGCTGCTCGAGTTCCTTGTATTGCTGGAGACAAACCAAACAGGTTTGTGAATGAAGCATTTCCAGAATTTTATCTAATAGTCTTTGGAGTGATCCAGTCTATCATATGGGATAAATGTATAGAATGATATGGGGTAGAATATTTTAAACTGAAATGACACAGAAGTACATAACTTGGGTGAGTTAAAACTCTTCCCAGTAAAAATCAGTAGTTTACACAGAGTTAAATACCAACCATCCAACATTAAGGCTATGAACACATTCTTTAGCTCAAATTCTCTATCTTTTCTTGTCAGTATGATTAAAGGCTCAGATTCAATGTAACTGATGTCTAAGGAACTTTAATTTTCCTTTGATAAACTGACAAAAAAGTAATTTCTTTAATCTTAATCCAAAGGGCAAAATGTTACAATGGACTCCTTGTGAGTTTCACCAAAACATGTGAAAATCTCTTTGTATCTCCAGAGCCCTTTACTAGAAGCCACTACAATACCCTGCCAGATACAGGGTTACAGGCAGTGGATTAGTCTGGAGCAATTAGCTATCAACACTTGGTATTTTTTTCTGTGGTGGGAGAGAGGTATATGTATAATTTCCTACAAAGGTGACAGTAAAATAATAATTGATTCGGAGTCAATCTAGGTGGAACAGAGAGAACATGAATAAAGTAGGAGAGCCCAAGGCCCTGCACATTAAGGATTTGTTCTCCTAACTGGTGTTGGGGGAGCGTGAGGGAGTAGAGGAAGTGTTTGAATTTTGGGTTCTACTAATTGCACTGTTTTGCCTCCAAGTCCTGTCACAGTTGTCTGGACAGACACACAGACAGTCTTAAAATATTTTGTGCAGAGTAGGGCTACACTGCTGCAACCATTATAAGAGAATTACAGGATCTGAAGTCCATAGCAGAAGTGAAAAATGGAGTTTATCATGTGCCAGTGCTTTAATGTAGAACCACCTTTTTTCCCCTTTTCTGTTTCTTCTCAATAAAGGCATACATACTCCTGAAATGTTCATACCCACATTTTCTGTGGATATGTAAATGGCACATGCAACATCTGTATTTTTATTTGTTGCCTCTTATATTTTGTGCATTGCTCCATTTAGTAAGAAATATAACATGACAGAAGTTGGGCTCAAAGGAATTCATCATGTCCGTACCGTCACTGGAATGAAATGTCTCTTTCTCCTATCCCTTGTTCCCATTTTCATTCAAATTGGACGGAAGAAACAGTCCTAGCAGATTCAGCTTGTCAGCTATATTACTGGTAAAAATCTGTTTGGAAACCAGATTCCTCCACATGAAAATGTGTGTGTTAATTAGCCCCTTTTGTGTCAGCCTGTTTCTGAGCCAAGTCTGAAGAGTCATTTGAGGGCACCGAATGTCTGTTCTGAAGAGAGGCTTACGCGATTGAGAGTGTCATGACCACTTGAAAAACTTTCTTCAAGGATGAGAACTTTTCTGTTGGCAACATGTTATCAGGAACATCTAGTCCAGCACCATCAAGGATTTTTCTGTTTATTTTAAAAACATGCAGACACTACAACTCCCTTTGGTTCAAGCAATACAGGGAATTGAGGGCAGAAGAAAAAATGCTCGGAGAGATTGATCTAATGAACTAAATGCAATTTATCATGAATAAATGCCTGGATTTAAGTGCCACAAGTTTACCTATCCACTCCCGCTCCATCTGCAATGATTTTAACCACAGACCAAAGCCAAGAAACACAGCTATGACTTATGAATTTCAGTCCCTATTAAGAAAACTGGCAAGGATAAACTCAGGGGTGTTGGTCTATCTATTACCAGCAGAAAGAGTAAAGTGCAAGGGTATCTGCATGACGTGTGCCTATTTTTATTAAAAGCCTGTACTTATATACATTCTCCTTTTGGCTTTTGTGGCAAATAAGGACCAATGTTTTCCAAACCCTCCTGACTTCACTGGCTGATATAGGGTTCCAATTCTCCAGACTGAACTGGAGTGAACAAGGCAAAAGGAACCAATTTCCTAACAAACCCAGCAAGTTTCTTCATTCCCTTCCCCCACACCGAGTCCATGTACTCACTTTATCTTTCCCACAACTCTTGTCTCAAAGAAGCTCAAGGGTTATTTTTTCTCATAACCACCCTAAACTGCATTTCTGAGAGGACACTACTTCCTTCCATTCTCAGCAATTTCAGAGGCTGCCAGAGGCTGCCCCTCTTCCCAGAAGTCACTCACAAAGTCAACAAGCAGTTTACCCTCTAACTGTTTTGATGTTGGCCTGCCTTCCAGCAATTCTCAGTTGGCACATAGTCTCCTGCAGACTATAATCAGCTTGGCACATGTTAAAACACCCATGCCAGGGCTATGGCCGGAACGAGTCAAGTCAACTGCTGTGTTGCAGTTACAGTTTGCCTTGTTACAGTTTCAGCAACACACTCAAGACCAGACTCTCTGACTGCCCACATTGTCTAGCACTTCACATCTCCTTTATGTGCAACTGAGAGCATTGCAGCTTTAATGTCAAGAAATAAACCTTAAGAGAATTTTCCTCCAGCATGCTCTGAATTCCTTACACTGCTTAGATGACCTGCATTCCTGCCAGCCCACCCCAGTATTCCAAAACATCACACCTAACACAGCACAGCCCATCCTGCCCCCATCTCATATCAGACTGCTTAACCCCTGTTGCTCTGTGTAAGACATGTCCTTTCCAAAACCCTGCTGAACAGACCAAACTCACTGGCAGGCATTTTTTTCCTTTGGAGAAGGTGTGACCATGGTATCTGGGACAAGCAAGGGGAAGTGAAGCACATCATTTCTTGGGAGGGGAAATTCAGTGAATCAGATATCCAGGTGTGCAGTCATGAGGATGCAGTTAAAGGCAGTGGAACATCTCTCCTGTCTACATGGCCACTGTTCCCTATGCAGGACATTCTGTTCACAGTCAAATGCAGAAAATGTGATAACAGATATTTTTTAATGGACACTCAGTGGAGATTTCAACAGTCTTCATGATGGAGAAGGCTAGTGGCACTCACTCTTGGCCCATTGCTCTTTCACAAAAACTTGTGGCTGTTAGGGAATGAAATCTTTTCTTAAATACTTTGGAAAAAAACAACCTTGTCACTGCATGACTGATATTTCAATTTTCTGGTTTTCTCCGAACTGCAAAATTTGCTAACACTATAAAAACATCAAAGTATGGCAGCCCATCAAGGACATAAACATGTTATAGTGCTTCTAAAAAAAGTCAGTGCTTAATCTGACTGTGATTAATATGGGTAGCCTTTTTATATAGATTCTGTCTGTATTGGCAAGAATAATTTTATGCCTTTTGGGGAAGAGTGTTTGTATTTAACAACTGAGAAAAAAAAGTCTTTCAGATTTTACAATATTTTACAACTCTTTTGTCCATGTAAGGCTAATAAAATCATCTTAAATTGTAAAACAGAAGTGGAATTTAGAAACAGAAGTGATTTTTACACTTGAACAAAAAAAAAATGGTTTTGCTGTTTGCAAAGAGACTATTACTTTGGCCTAATGCCCAATATATGTTGATAGAGATGGTATATCTCCCTTACCTTGCAAGAGCAGTATCCACCAAGGTCAAGGTCTTCCCTGTATTTGTATCAACAGTGTCAATCCATGCCCTCCCCACAGAATTTTGAAGAGCTCTATATTCTGAGTGATCCTTATAGCACTCTCCACACTGCCAGTCCACCAGCTTCACAGGCAATGCCTTTGTTCTTTGACTAAATTAGAGGAAATCTCAGCAGATGTGTGGCACCTGTTCTATGTAGCTAAATTCCTGGTAGTCACCTCATTGGGTAGGACAGGGGGTACTGACAAAGCAGGCCTAGGATGACTAGTGCCAGGGCAGAACAATACTGCTTTCCTCCTGGGCAGTAGGGTCAGCTCCTTTCTTGGAGCCTCCTGCTCCCTTCCTCACTCCTCTTCAATGCCATGACCAGTAACACCCAGTCACAGAAAGGCCAATGGCAATGCTGAAGGGCAGCAATGAGAAGGCTCCTATGAAAAGCAGGGTGATGGATCACAGAGTGTTGATGGTACAGAGCAAAGAAAGGAGCACTTGAACATACAAGAGCTGACTGCATGCCAAGGACATCCTGTGCGCGTGAATGGCACGGCTGAAAGTCATGACCATCACCTCGTGTGGTCACACATTCATTGTGGTCTTGTGTATGTCCTCTGCTTCAGATATCTTCATTGCAGAGATGCTCTGGAGCAATGCAGAGAAGTACATAACTGCAGGGATCTAGAACCCATTGTGAACTTCTTCCTTCATTTGTCCTAGTGCAGGAGTGTTTCTGGGCCATCATACCTGTTCCTGTTTTATGCAGGAATGAAAAGCCCTAGAAGAAGGTATTTCTTGCAGTCTGCTGTAATAACTAGAGATATTTTCCAGCTACTACTGCAACATGGACTTACATGCATAATGTTTCCCCACCTCCAAAATTTCCAGATTCTTTTCTTTCCTGAAGATATATTCTTTAAGATAAATGTTTATTTAACAGTAGTAACAAGCCTGGACATGTCTATTTATTATAAGTCTACTAAAATGTACCCTTCTTATTGATGAGGCATTAAATGTCAAGTTTGTCTTGGATGACCCTTTGAAATGTAAGCAACTAATAAATAAATGTGTCTTTTTGTTGATATAGGTCACTTAATAGTACAGTTTATCAAAAGTCAGCCATTTAATGGTATGTTTGAATCTGTGTGTGGTTTGCTTTCTTTTTTCTCTTTTGATACTTCTGGTATTAGCTCAATTTCAGAGTTCCTACAAATTTACTGTAAAAGATCTGTTTGACAATGAGAGGAGAAGTTGCCAGCCATGCCAATTATAGTGATTTTGTGGTGTGGGACTTTAGGCCACTGGGAACTAAAGATCCATGCCAGAAAAAAAAAATGCTTTTCTAGGCATCTGTGTTTCTTTCACAACTGTATTCACATATCCAATTCAAGCTATGGCTCAGTAGTATGTTATCTAAAGAAAGAGATTAGGTTCACATTAGTACTTTTCTGGCTACTTGATATTAAGCAGGGATATAGAAGAATTTTTTTTTTTTTT
>VZRH01000660.1:1223381-1263328 GCA_013397555.1 Urocynchramus pylzowi | reverse complement strand
AAAAAAAAAAAAAAAAGGTAAAAATTATCAGAGCTTTCTAGTTTGTCTTCCCACATTCTTCTCTAAGGCTAGGGGAATAAGTGACACGTGTCCTGCCAGTTTCAGCAGGCTTCATCAAGGTATGTGCAGAATGGTGCCACCATTTAGTGACCTCTGAAATGCAGCAGGGAGAATAAAACAGAGCAGAACATTAAAACACAGCACCTGCAATACAAATGTGTATCAGAATACTTGAAATATTAGTGTGATCTGAACTAAGCAAACTTACCTCCAAGCCCCCTGTGCTTCTGCCATTATGGTACATTAAAAGAAATCCCTTCCAAAGATTAATCAGCTTAGCTAACCATCACTGTTTAAAACTGCACAGAGCAGAGTATTAGCCATTCATAGAGGATACAAGTAACTAAATGTGTCCTTTCTGCCTGGCAAGCACCCTATAGTTCAAGGTGGATCTGAAAACTGACAACAGATCTGGGCCAACATGATCTCAATTGTTATTTTCAATAATAAAGTACAGCTAGCACCTCAGCATGCAACCCTCACTTAGTGGAAGCAGACAGGGACGAAATGCAATGTTCTGAAACAGCTTTTATGGAAATCATGCACTGCTTGTGACATGTGTTTGGTCTCTGGAGCTGCAGTCTTGTTTAGTCCTCTACTTTAAATGCCGTCTTCCAAACCCAAAGGGTAACAAGTATAAACTGTGTCTATAAAACAACATCACAACTTTATTCTCAATAGCTAAGTATTGAAATGCAAGCATACATTATAAATAGAAAAACAGCTGGCTTGGAGCACATTGCAAGCCACTAACACAGTTGAGGGATTTGAATGACATCATAACCCGTGAGAGCATGTTGCTGGCCAGCTGGTGTTATTTATAATATACTCATAATTGAGGAAAAATAAAAAGGCAGAAGTTAGGTATTGCAGAACTAATAAAGTTGAATTCTCTCTTTCCCAGTGTCATTTAAATTGTTATGAAGAGAAATTTGAAGATTACTACTAAAAAGGGGGGTTAATCACCTTATAATTGCAACAGCAGATTTAAGATAAATGTCATTGAAGCCCCCCAACCTGGGCTACTTGTGTTACTATATTCATCGTACTGTAAGTTCTAGGAAATTACATTATTTCTCCTGTGTGGTGGTTGAAAGACCACAAAGCTATTTTGCCCTATTTACAAGTAGTTCTCAACAATTCTGTTATTTTTAGCAAATTACAAACTGCTGTTTTAGGGTTAATCAGAGAGAGAGTTGGAGGTTTTAATTGGTAGTCAGCATATAGGCGTGCCAAGTTTAATAACATAAAGACACATTAAGGGAAAAGTAGATAACTGCCTGCCTGCCTTTCCATACTGTATAAATAAAATACCTATGCTTCTATGCATAAATAAAATGTGCGTGTGTATATATACAAAAGGTATGCATATATACAAACATTGCCCATAGGTATTTAAGTTTTTACATATTTGAAATGCAGACACACACACACACACATAAATACAAACGCACACACAGCTACCTGAAAGTTAACCAGAATACATTTTCTTATTTTTCATGGCAGCACAAGCTCTTTTTGTCTGCTAACCCCTCAGTCACTAATTCACATTCTTTTAAAGGGAAAAAAATATGCTTCTGTGCTCTAGTTTTAAAATGCAAAGGTATGATGTTATTTGTCACCATGCCCAAAAAAGTCCTTACTCGGTAACTTTGCCAGAAGAGGGAGAGAGAGAGAGGCAAATGCTCCCCCAGCTGTTTCCTGTCTACAGTGTCTGTGTAATGTAGATAAATGTGAGGATTTTCTCTAAATCCCTCTTCTGTTTGCTAAATCTCACTGTCACTGCTAAAATCAGAGCAGATAGAGCCTGCGCAATGGAATAAAGTCCTCAATATTGAAATGTGACATTGCTCTCAACATCTCACATCTCTCTGGATTTCTTTTTTCTCATCATTACTGCTAACAAATTCATTTCCAGACTTTGCACTTTCAAGAAGCAATGGAAAAAATCAACAGTCTTTCAACACAATTAGTTAAGTGCTGCTTGTGTGATTTCTTGAAGGTAAATCTTTATTACTATTTCAAATAATTTTTTAGTTTTATTTTGCTGTGTATTGTCTGCTGCTGGCTTAAGGAGTATTGTGCACTTTTCAATAACATTATTTTAGAACTGAGAATTATTTAGAAATTGCTGAACATGCAATTTTATGTGATCTGGAAAATGGCTGTATGTAATAGTTGCAATTACATAGATAACTGTATGGGTAAACTATTGCAAATACATGTCTTGAATTTCACTTCTATTCAGAGAACTTTGTAATATTTCAGTTATGTCATTATTAAAAGGTCCACTTACATCATTGTCTATATTGTTAATGAATGCTTCTGAAAACAAGAACTTTTAGCTATTTTCTGCAGGTGCAGGGTTTTATAGGAAAAAAGGTATTATTCACATGTTAAGTTTCTGCAGTTTTATTATACACAGTTATGGAGAAAATGTTCATGCTTTCACAAGGAAACTTTTAAGGGATGTTGTCACTGCAGCAATTTTCTGGCAGCATCGTGGCATTTACTTGGTTTTTGCTTTCATAAATTAAAAGTAAATGAGAAGTTCAGTTTGTTTTCTACATTAGAAACCAGCTGCGACTCTTGCTGACCTTGCATATTTGTACAGCTTAAGCAATTGTACATAAAGAAAATGGAAATTCCCTTACATGTTCATCTCCAAGTTTTCCCTTCTAGGGAGGGCTTTCTCAGGAAAGTTTGCATGTGAAGTTTGATGTTATGACCCCATAATTTTTGCACAATAATATAAACTGTCTTAAGGTAAATTTGACTTCAGTAGGTGCATTGACCTCTGTTTCTGTCAATTGGCTCTAGTCCAACTTTCCATTATCTGCAAATTTATATCCTTCAAGAACTTTTTTTTCCCCTTAGTATTTTGCAAGGATATTTATGTAGTTGAAAGAATTATCTTATTTTAATTGCTTAGGGCCTAATCATTTTTTTTAGTTGATCTTATACTTAAAACACACTTATGTCATTCCTTAATGACCTAATTACAGATCTGTAATTGCAAGGGATGAAATCATTCCCTTAATGTATAAATGGGCATCCTTTCCAATATACTTGAAAGAAGAAGGGTTGGGTTTTTTTTTTTAAGTATTGAGCAAGGCACTAGGAGACATAAAAGTAATGTGCTAGTTCCTCAGCTGTGCATCCTGCCAAGCTTCCTTGGAATCAATGGAACATATTGATTTAGGTTAGCATGTAGCCCAGATTCTTTGCTCAAAGTTAACAGTATTTAAGCCTTGATCCACTCCAGAGTATATATGCTTTATTTATATAACTATTACTAGTGAATACTGATATTTCATAATAATTGCAATTTCTACTATGGCTTGATAATCAGGCCCAGCTCCTCTGGAATAAAATGCAATTTTGAATATATAACTCTTGATTTCATGCTGTAGCATATAGTCTCCAAAAAAATCTTGCCTCCCCCTTCACGATACTTATAATTCCTGCAGATGGTCTTACATGTTACTAAAATGACCAACATGTGAAGAATTCTTATGCACAACTTGTGTCAAGTGATAATTTGTTAAATTAAGGGGACTTACATAGGAGAATGAAGAAGTGAATGAGATGTAGAGTGTTCATATATGACACTCCTTTGTAGTGCTACTCTTCTGGACTATAAAAAGAGGAATGTAGCAAAAGCTGGCTATTTTACTGAAAAAAGAGGAAATTCCAGCTGTGAAAATATGGTCAGTCATTCTATGCAACTAAAAGAAATGCTTAACCAGGCTCATCTTGAACCTGTATTCAATTTCCTAATGTAATTAGATGCTTCGATAAACCCCACCCACACGCCAATGCGTTTTCTTTTAAGCTCTCAACTTTCTAGTCAAATTGGGATAATGTAAGTACTCTGCTTGATTGTAGAGAACCTGAAGCAATATTGGATTACAACTTTGTCTTTTCTTAAGAATATTCCCCTCAGATATAAAGGGGTGCTTTGATTTTATCACAAGCATATTGAATCAATTAATGTTGTGTTTAATTAAAATTGTGAGGTGAAGTTAAAGTTATAAACTATGTTTTGGAATTAGCTTTGATGAAACAGTACTTAATTTATCAAAAAATTGATTGAACCCCAGAAACATGTGAGCCTGTTTTCTTTTCTGCAAAGTTTTTACTTGTTTGAAAGTTCTTGACTGTTCTTAAATTTGGAGATAAAGTTAGAAATTCTCTGTGGTTTATACTGTGCAGTCTTTTTTGGCTTCCTCTAAAGGAAAAACAGTAGATAATCTGTTTTGTCGTAGTTCAGTGCTGATATTTATCTGAAAATGCAAGCCAGCTGAGAAGTCTTGAAAAATAAAAAATTGTTAAATGTCTAAAATTTATGTTTATTTCTGGACCAAATGTTATACGAGAACAAATTGTTAAATACATAATGTTCTTGTATTTGTAATGTCTTTCAGCTTTCTGAGGCAGTGTGCTAAACAGCTTTCTACTTTACCTCCTCAGAACTGGGAACCATCTTAAACTGCAGGTGCATCACATTTATCTTATAAATTCAAAAATATGGCAAAGGAAAAAAGAAATTGTTGTTGAGATATGGAATCATTACAGGAAATAGTGCCTCATGTTATCATCATTCATTTATAATCTGATCTTTTTCCATCTGCCATTGAAGTCATGTCCATGCATTCGAGCTTGTTGGTGTTTGCATGGCAAAGTTGGCTAAAGACAGTTGTGAATGGGAAAATAATTATTCCATTTTTTTTAATGATATATCACGGGATTTAAAATTGTTCATTATTTTCACAGTGGAAATAAGAGCCTCATCCAGCAAGGCACTAAGATCTCTTGCCAAGAAAATAAGAATTCTTAAAAATTATTGACTAAAAAAGGCTCAATACCCCAGTGGATCAGATCCCAATTGATCAGAAAATAGATAACTTCATCTTTTTTTCAAAAGTTCAGTGAAGAAATATAAAAGATTAAATGGTCCCTGAAACCCTGAAAGAAACTTTAGGGAAGATGAATCATATTACTTTCAATTACTTTGCCCTAGACTGCTAACACAAAGCAGTTTTAAGCCAAGTTTAACTGTATGTGGAAGACAGATTTGTAACTTCTTACCTGACTGCAATGCTAATGTTAACCTTGAAAGAGAATGAAATTAAATGCAGATTTACACCTTTCAAAACTATCATTTTTGGCAAGTGATCTAAACAAGTTCAGAATATGCATTAAGCACATTACTCAGTGTCCTGCTACTATGCATAAACAGCTTTTCCTAGTATTAAAAGAAAAAGCAATCTTCTTTACATGTTGGGTAAGAAATTAGGTGGACATAAAGGGATACAAAAAGAGGTGGATAAATGGCTTGGTGCAATTTTACACCCATTGAAGACTGGTCTTTCTTCAGTCATAAGCACAGGGAAAAAATAATTTGTAACCAAATGTAAAGGAGAAAAGAATTATCGCCTCTGCCTAAAGCTCATGGCCACAGCTGCCTAAGAGGGTATAATGAAGTTCAATGAAATATAGCTGCTTGCAACAAGTGAAAATACAAATCTTTCATGGTTTAAAACTCATGCTCCAGTTAATTTCTCAAATGTTTACCTGCTAGCAACACGGGACTGTGAGAGTCACTTAGTGTGGTCTTCTGCTACAGAAGATCCCACATCAACTCCTGTAACTTTGGCAACATTTGAACCTTGCAACATTTTTGGTTTGTCCTGGTATTTTCCTTTCTAAGGTGGCTGGAGAACACTGGATACTAATAGTGAGCTCTTTTTCTATTGGGCCAAATTTCCTTACAGCAAGTTTTGAACCGTTTATTCTTGTGACCATGTTGATTTTAGTTTAAACAGCCCTTCTCCATCATACACCACCCCCATTTCCCCCAATACATTGGCAGGCACCTGTCATATTCCCTCTTAGCTTATCTGGTCTCAGTCAAACCAATTAAAGGTTGTTTTCTTTATTTATATTATCCCAGGCTTCCCTATGTCTGTCTATTCCACTCTTCCATGTTTTGCTTTCCAAAAGCAAATATAAGTCATAGATACTACAGGTTTCCCTAACTAGATGTGATTGTGAGTATTCACCAGAATAAATAATCAGTTTCCAAAATACATGGACTAGAACATGTAGGCATTTGCAAAATTATGGGGAGACATTTCCTGATACCATGTTTATTGTCCAAGAAATCATAGTGCATATTCATTCTCATTCACAAGGATGCAGGAATCATTTTTTATGAGTAAAACTCTTTGGGGAAATTCTGACACTGCTTCTGCTTCCTTGGCAGGTGAAGATGCACACTGTGTCCTACATCCATTTCTTCTACCTTGGCCTGTGTTTGCTTACCTTAACCAGTTCTGTTGCTGCTGGCCCAGAAACACTCTGTGGTGCTGAGCTGGTCGATGCTCTTCAGTTTGTGTGTGGAGACAGAGGCTTTTACTTCAGTAAGTCCACCCTTTCTTTCATTTAACTGCTAAACACTTGCATGTAATCCATTGGAGTCTGCAAATGCTGTAAATGAGCTTAGCTATGATCATCCAGGCTGCCAACTAGGACTGGTATCCTATACCTGGAAGATGCTCAAGCCTTCAGTTACCATAAAGTCTCAGTGAAGAATAAAGTTGTGCCTCTGTTCAACCTCTCTGACCCTCTGATAAATTTTTATTTTCAGACTTGTTATTGTGTTTCACCACTTTCCAGCTGTCGCTATTTCACCTGCTGTGTTACTGCTTTCCACTGACATTAAATGAATGATAGCACATACTATACCCACTCATGAGGCAGAACTACATGTACCTGTTATGTCAGACTACTAGTAAACACTTTAAGTAAACACTGGATCATATCAAAAACACACTAAGCTTCAACATCTGGTTAAAAAAAAAAAAAATCAAGAGCTGGAAGGCAGCAAGCAGAAGGTTACTGCATCCAAGTATCCACATGCTTCATCATTTAAATACAGGTGGAAGAAAATTCATGCATGGTGAGATAATAAAGACTAACACCAGTACAGGCAACAGATAAAATTAACTCTGCAATAATGAGGATCAAGAAATACTCAACTTTTATGTAATAGAAATCTATTTCTGATTTTCAGCTATTTGCCACTTTAAAAACAAAGTTAATGAAACTTTTAGCTAGTAATATATTCATTCTGAATACATTCATTAATATATTTTTTCAAAACATGGTAGAATTTGTGCTCCTATTGCTTCTGAAGCTAGCATTTACTTTTAATAACAATATGTGATTCTCTGATATCCTTGATATTCCTTTACAGTTGAAACTTCTTATTTTCTATGCTACCATTTTTGGTTTTCTGATCATAACCACCCTATTCCTATTTATTTCTATTCATGGAGTCATTGCTTTCAATATTTTCTCCTTGCTTGCAATAAAAACAAATTCAGATTTTTACACTTCTAAATTACAGAAAATCTTAATTTCTTCAACATACAAATTGTAGAGATTTTCACTATGTTCTTGGCACATTTTATTGAAGTTCACTTTTGAAACCTTAGTTTTACATATGCAAAGTAATCCACTATTCACAAAATAACCCTTCTTTTCTGTATTTAACACCTGAACTCTTGTGGATAAGCACCTACTCCAGATGCTTACTACTGTAGCTACTACTAAGCTTAGCACCTACTACTTTAGCTTAGTATTCTGGTGCTAAACACAGTGTTAAAAGTACTGGAATCTCTCATACAGGAATTTACATTTTCCTACAAAGTTGTCAGGCATTCATTTATACACCAAAGCCTGTTGCATTTATTAGCAGTAGAATTAGGGATTATTTGAGTGTCCTACAAATGTTTTATTGCTGGAGTGCATGTAAAGACTGTCATCTCCCCATTCTGTTTCTGCACCAGAAAACAAGACAATACATCCTTAGAACAGCAGAGCAGTTGTTCTTTTACTGCGTACTTATCTCAGGTGTTTCTCTACCAGCAAAATGTTTGCTGCTGGTTCAGAGACCTCTCATGCTTGCTTTCCACAAGAGCAGCTGTTACTGCCCAGCAATCAGACCTACTGTCAGGTGTACTTTGTGATCCTCGAGGTAAGAGGTCATGTGAAATGCTAATGATTAGCAATAACTCTCTTTGGTTTCAATCTCAGTTATTCTAAGGTTTCACAATCTGTTTCAAATCTCTACCCTAAGCTAGGTCATCCTTAATTTAAAATACCGTGATGGGCTTCCAGTGTTTCAAAGGAGATCATTACCTTTGCAATCTTGACCTTTATCTGCTGTCAGTTTAGACTTTCTCTCTAGTCTTTGTTGTTTTCTGACATTCTGAGTTTTCACTTTAAATAATGCAACGACACCATAAATGTTGACCTTGTTTTGTATGAAAAACTATGGAAGGTTTTACTTATGAATGACCACCCTGTTTTAGGAGTCTGGCACAGTTGCAATCAATAGACTGCAGTTGCATCATTCAACAGGAATGTTATGAAGCTGACATGCACGTGGCCCCTTGGATGCCAAGTAATCTGTGTGCTCTACCTGGCTACTTCTTATTTATGAGGAAGAAATTTAATCTGTTTAAAGCTTCTCCCTCTTATTTGTTGGAGTTCAATCTAAAATACAGAACTAGAGAAAAGTAAGCCCAGTAACATTGGTAAAACAAACTGAGATCCTCATATCAAATGTACTACAGCATACTATTAGAAGTTAAAAATGTTGCTTGTTTTCTTGGGACTTTTAAAGAATGCCACATCATTTGCAGAGGTAAAAACCCAATGAAATTTTTCTTTTGTTGTAAAGAGTATGTAAATAAAAGTAGTATTTTAAGCCTTCTTTTCTCATACTCTGGTTCCTTTAAATAAAGTATAATCCATGGTAGTATTTGCCTTTAACTTGCACAGGAAATAGCTGTGAGGAAAATTTTTTTCTTCCATCATTCTGTATTTCACTAGAGACTCCAAATATAAAGAATACCTTTTGGCTGAGGTGGAATTCCTGGTTCAGAGTCAAGGTCAAAGCTTCTGACTATTCCTTGGGAGTTGTGGGTGGAAGTGAAGATAGAAATAATTGTATTACTTTCTGTTGAAACTCTGTACTTCCCAGCCACAAGGCTATATCTGTGGCTAGGACTGGAAGACAAAAATTTCCTTTATATAGTCTACTCTGCCCAACTTTCTAGCTATAAAAGGAAACTCTCTACAGCTTCTGAAGAGATGCCCCAGCTGCTTACCACACACAGAAGAAGTACTTCAAGGGAAAGTCAAATGTGATTTCTACCACTCTCTTTTGTCTTGAGATAGACTGACAAGGAGCATTTTTCAAAGTTTTTCAGGTGAAAAACACAGCACAAATCCCCAGATTGAGCATCTCCATTTTTTCCTTGGTCACATTTAGCTCCAACCAGCACTGGCTACTCCTCAGACAACTTTTTGTCTCCTATGATTTACCAGAGAGAAGCAGATTGTTGCCACTTTTCATCTAGGGACATCTCTCTAGGAGAACTTCTGCCCCTCAGGTTCATGTGTGCTAGGTTTTGTTAGGAGAAGGTGACAGAGAACCTGGTACAGAACTGCTACAAAATTGGCTACACTTAAACACAGATTTTTCTCAATGTTTCTCCAATCTCAAAACCTCTGGATCCAGCAGTCATGAAGCCAAGTGGGATGGTTTTGACATTCACTTAAATTTTAATGTCCAGAAAGGTCCACCATGGTACGCTCATTACAAAACAACGCTGAGGAGAGAATGTAGGAAAAACTTAAAGGAGAAATTACAGGAAACTTACAAAATTGAAAGCCTAAGAGGGGGGAATTTTTTCTTGGAATGGTCTAGTCTTATCACAGGAATTTACGTTGTAGATTACTCAAAAAAAAAAATCTTCATAAATGTTGTATTTGTTGAACAATCATTCATTCTTGCTCATGCTGTTCTCTCAGGGCTATTACTACCATGAGATCTAGTAGTTTGTTCTAAGGAGAAAATGCTTTATTCTTTTTTATCTAGTTTCTTCTCCTTTGAAAATATACCTTTTCCTTTTACAATAAATACATAGCAGTCTTGCTAACAAGACATGAGTGCCAATAAAGAAACAGATTTCTTAATTCCTTAGACATTTTCAGTCTTCTTTTAAAGACCAAGTTAGATGGCAATACTTCTTTGAAACCATGACAATCAACTTCATGAATTAAAACTCCACCTTTTTTTCTCTGCTAAAAACACTGCTTTAGTCTTGTGGTGAATCTTCTGAACCATTACTTGCATAAAAAAGAAAAGAGCTGAATTCAGGTACCTGAGACACTGGAGTTCCTCTGATATTCTTCAGAGAACAGAGAATGATCTAGCACAGGCTTCCATGTGTAAAGCAGTGAATCCCATAAAAGATGGGCTTTTCTGGCATCCAGCTTAGGAATTACTGCAGAATTTTACTTCTTTTTTTTTGGGTTTTTTTTTTTTGGGGTTTTTTTTTTGGTTTTGTTTTGTTTTGTTTTTTTGGTTTTTTTTTTGTTTTTTTTGTCCACTAAGACAATCAAAATTATGTGCTGTCCTTGGGAAAATCCCCAGCTGTGCACAATGTAAGACTATTAGTTTATAATCATCAGAAAATCAGGATAAGCCTGTCAACATAATTTTGGGTAATGAGAGCTGTCATGAGATCCCATTGCTTTGTAGAACTAAGGTACATGTGGAGGAATTGCTGCCTTAGAAAAGAGGAAACAAGTAGCAGGGCAATAGGCAATTATGTTTTGCTTCTCCCATTTCCCTTCAGTTAAGAGCTTCTTGTTTACTTCAGGAAGTCTGCTTTTAAGATATTATTAAAGTTTCTAGGCCTGTCAAACCTATCAGCATAATTACAAGAGATGGCATGGCACTCAGTTCTTTAAGTACTCCATACCTGTAGGAGCTATGAGTCATTAGCTCCTCTCTGCATCCCTGATTGAAAGGAATGTTAATGTTAGAAGCCCAGCAGAGGCATGTTGAAAAGCTGCCATGGACACACACAGACTCTGGTGTCACTGACAGTCTTACAAATCTTTGCAAACATATGCTGGTCATCTTGTCTGTGTTCACACAGCAAGATCTGAGAGTGTTTTTAAGTTCCTTGGTCTGGCTGCATGCCCCATTCATGTCCAAATATTGTATCTATGCAAGATTTGAGTGTATTCCTCTAACTATCCCTAGGTTCCTTACCTCTTACAAGAAAGCTAACCTGGAAAGGAGCTCAGGTGTTCTTTAGCCAGGTCTGCAGGGTCAGTGCTCAGGGAACCAGAACTATAGGCACAGCTACTGATGTATCTGTATAAGGAAAAAAACAGTTCTGACTTCTGGAATGATATCACTGTATAGTCGAACAGCTGACACAAGTTTGATGTGTGCTTTTTTGCCCCTGCTAGTAAACATTGGGGAAGATCTCTGAAAATAAGCCAGTCTTTGAAAGAATTTTCTCTTTTTTTTTACCACATTAAGAAAGGGTAAGGAGTTGTTCATAAAGGTTAACCTTACTTTAGTGAGGTTAATCTCCTTAAGTCACCTCCTTAATAACAGAGAGAGGGGCTCTGTCTTCTTTCTCCATGGATTGCAAAATAAGTCTAGGAGGAGTTAGCCTCTGATAGGCACTAAATTTAGTCCCTGCAAACAGGTCTCCTCTGCAGCTAGTTCCTCAGGTCACTAAGAATTTTATAATTTTTCAACCTTTTCCTTAAGAGAGACTGCAGTAGTTATGATAATTTTAATGAAGTGACTGGAAACAAATCATTGATCAAAATTTCAACAAGAAACATCACTGTAAAAAGTGCCTACTCTCAAAACCAAATAAGTACATTTTCTCCAGAAGTTCAATTTATATATGTCCTTATTAGCTGGTAGATATTAGAGATGTTAATGCTTTTTATGATGTTTACCTTTTTTTTTATGGACTAGACCAAGCTTCAAATTTGGTCTCAAATAACAGAAAGCTGTTACTTGACATTTGATTCCCTAACTGCTAGATGTGTATTTAATACACTGTTTAGTCTCATGTTGGATAAAGTCACTCAAAGAAGCGCTTGGCAAGATCAACATTAATTCTTGGCATAGCTGCCCCTCTTACTTTTCCACTGAATCTTAAATACTGAGAAAAACCCTTCCCTGACTTCAGCTCTGGCACAGGCTCTGTGCAATCAGCCAAAACCTTTGCGTATGGACCTCTTTGTTTGTTCTGGTATCAATAAAGCATTTGTGATTCTTGATCAACAGCAGCAGGAGCCACAAAGCAAATCATTCCATTTGGCAGAACCACACACTCTGTTCATGAAAACCTTTTGCATTTACTACCTGTGCATGGAGGGCATTCCATGCACAGTGCTCATTCAAAGGCAGAAATTCACAGAGCCATTTCTCCAGGGCTCATTCAGCACTTTAGCTCTTAGGCATGTTTCAAACCCTTTCACATCACTGAAAATCAAATTGAGACTTAAAGACACCTCAGAGCTTTGCTAACAAAGGATGGATCTGGACTTGCTTATTAAACCATATCCCAATGTCAGCATTTCCCAGAGACACAAGGCTTAATTGTTCAAAAATATGACAACAAATGCAAGAGATAACCAACAGTTGAGTAATTTCTCAGTCTAGAAATCAAGACAAATACCACAAATGTATACTTATTGAAGAAATTATGCTAAATTTATCTCTGGTAATAACCACAGGAACTTCAATGTCAAGAGGAAGGAAAAGCCATTAATTCCTACTTTCTCTGTGGTGCATTTAGTGCAAAACTATTAAGAAAGATAAAGCCCAAATGCTCGGTCTAACTTTTAAGTAATGACAGCCATATTTCATGTTTGTATCAGTTAATGAGGTTCTGAGAACAAGAATTCTAACACAGCCATAGTCTTTGGAGGGGCATACCATATAATGACCAGTGGGTGAGTCCAGCTTGTGGAAAGTTACTTAAATTTGTACAAAAATCCATCCCTAGTCTGAGATACTTGCTGTGTTTTCTGATTGAATCCCATAGGCAGAGAAATTTTATGTTTTCAGTGTCCTTACTCTTACTAGGCAGAGCAGAATACATTTGATTATCTCATGTTAAATCCTTTAATAGTGAAAACTGGAATAGCTTCCTTTTATCAAAGAAACTTTCTAGGGATCATGTGTCTCTTGCCTTTTTTTTTTCCTTGAGTCTACAGCATGTTTAAATATTTCCCATCTTATTCTGAAATTCAGCTGTGATCCCAGTCTTCCCATTTATGTAATATATCTCTTCTAGAGTAAGAGGATGCTTCCAGACAGCAGGCCCTTCTGCTTCCTTATGTGCCCATAAAAGTGTGGAAGTAGGGAAAAAGTTAAAGAAAAAGTTAAAGAAAAAGTTAAAGTCCTGTTAAAACACTTCCTTTGGGAAATTATGACTCACACAAACCTGAAATTACATGATATTTTTTTATACAGAACTATTTGTTTACATTGTTTGTGTCTTTGTGTATTGGGCAGAAATTTATACAAGGCTGAGTATGCAGAAAAAAGAAGGGGTTGGCTCAGACCATTCTGATTCAATACAGCTCAGTGAACTGTTTTCTTTCTGAAAATAAATATTCTAGGAACATTATTTCTATCTCCAAAAAAGTAAACACTTAATACCCCCAAATCCTATAAACAGCAGGTTCGAAGTAAAACAAATCCTACTGAAAATTGGTTTGACTTCAAAAGAAGGTCCATTAACAGCCATGTCCTTCTAAGGCGATGGATAAAATCTTAAATAACACACACAAACTCTGTATTTCACAACTCTGTATTCTAAAGAAAATTTTAAAATATATGGTTTATGCAAAGGTATAAAAAGTCAAAGCGCCATAGAGAATATTGTAGGGAAGATGTCATTCTGCTTGTGGATCTGAAAAGATGAGTACATTCCTAATTATGTTTGAAGGCTGTTCCAGACCACATATAATAAATCCAATTTACAAGAGAGATGTTTTTTCAGACTTGCATTAACTATTCTGAAGGTTTCTTTTAACTCAGCCCCATCAAAATTACTGGATATGAGCTTCTACTCTTATAATGAAAGTTTTACAGCTTCTTTTTGTAAGTCTTCATTGATTACTTCAGATTACATGAAAGCTAATAAGGATATTTATTTTACGTTAACATAGCAGGTTTAAATTGAATATGCTTCTTACCTTGAAACATCTGTGGATAAATAATAATATTGTTGCAATAATTTGTTTCTACATCTCCCGAATTCCTGAATTACTAGTCAACAGGTCTTCCATGAAAAAAACTTAGTTTTTCCTACGTATTTCAAGTTTTATGTTTCTTTCCATTAAAGTTTCCAGCCTTTTACAGACATATTTAGTTTGGCAGGAACAATCTGGTGACTCATAGACTGTAGAAATTTGAGAGCAAGCTACTGAAAATGTATCTAATTTCTTCTTGTGTAATTTGGGAGCAAGCTACTGATAGTATGTCTAATTTTCCTAGTTTAATCAAATGTATTATTGGCAAATACATGTCCTGAATAAAAGCCATGTTTATTTCTGAAATATATAGCTAAGATTAAATGCAAAAACACCATATATATTTGCTTTCATAACACTTCTGGGTTTTTTTCTAATTGTTTCTGGCATTTCACTCTAAATCAATGGGCGCTGAATGAAAAACAGAGGCACTAGTTGAAACAATTTGCATTACAATCCTACTTATATTTTGGAATTCAGTAATATAAAAGCGTTCTTTATTATGTTTTTTGGTAGTGTTTTTTAGGTTTTTTTAAATTTTTTTCAACAGAGGATAGAGGTGTAGGAAGCATAGGTGATGTTATTATACCTCCATGATTTATATAGAGAAATATAGATGTATGTATTCAAAAAGATCTCATCTGTATTTTATGTTATTGTCTATACTGTTCCTTTCATGTCTTTTCAGACAAAAGACTTTTAAATTCAGACCTTCCTAGACATACATCATTTTAATTCATCCACATACAGAATGAATTAACACTGAATTGTGAATGATTAACACTGAACAGTGTGTGACCTGAAACAAGGAGATTTGGTTCAGATTCAGTCCATCTACTTTTGGGTGCTCAAATGAGGATTCTGACTTAGGAGTCTACTCAAGCTCATCCTGCAGTCAGTGAGAGGACTAAAAATCTTTTAGGGCTCTCATAAAGTTATGAATTTTCCCTGGGACATTCTCTTCTTTCTCCACTAAATTAAGCAAGGAAGCTGTGGCAATTGTATTCTTATGCTCATTAAGTCAGTTGAGTAAGGACCCTCCATTAGGAGCCTAAATTTTAGTGGAATGAATCTGTTAAAAAACCCACAATGAACTTCCATGTGGAGGTAAGGATGCACTCATAGAGATCCCATTTTAGATCAAAGCAAATCAATGCTTATTTTAGCTGCTATGGTATGGTGCGGTTAAGCAGAGACCCAGAAAGTGCCTTATGCAGGTAACACCAGTTAGAGCTGCTCCTCTGGCTCTTAAAAACTCCCAGGCTTTAGTCTGACTAAGTGTGAATCCTGTTGGAGAAAGCACTCCAGTTGGACACAGTAAAAGTGCAAAGGAAAAGCTTATCTATCTCTTCCTTCTTGATATAATAGATAGAATATGCTCTTCCATGTTATAGCGAGTGAAACTCCTTCATGTTTTATTCCTGCAAAATAAGGTGCACTTTTCCATGCATAAGTAATGAAGCAGGTTTTTTTAACGCTGCTGTTCACACAAGATAATTTCTATTCCTGTAAGTATTCATTTCCCAACAGTTTTTTAAGAAATTGAGACAATAATAATGTTTATAACCTACAGAGACAGCTAAATATCAGATGTCATTAAAAAAGGATTTTCTCTGTTAGAAGGCTATGCCTTCTATCATGGTATTGTCATGGAGAAAGGACACAGAATGATGCTCAAGTACAGTTTTGAGATACTCAGGCAATGAAACATTCAAAGTGAGGTTGGATGGGGCTCTGATAAATCTGGTCTAGTTGAAGATGTTCTTGCTAATTGCAGGGAGTTGGATTACATGATCTTTAAAAGTCTCTTCCAACCCAAGCTATTCTTTCAGGTGGAAAATATAAAATATAGCTACTGCTGACTTAAAGAGCTCACCTATAAAAGCAGTAATGTGACTGAGCTAAGAAAGAATCCCACCTGAGGCTGTAAACCATTCAGTGAGTTGAAACAACAACACAAAGCATCTCTACCTTCCTCACTCCAGTACCCCTCTTTGTCCAAGGCAATGTAGAAAAGCACAGAACCACCTCAAAGACATTGGCATTTCATGATCTCCTCTAAAGTGATCCTTTTGCAGGGAACAGTAATCACAGTAGTTAAAATTTCCAAACCATCCATGGGGATAGGAACTGTTCCTTAGGTTGTTCAGACCTTGATAACCATTTTCAGTTATGTGTATTGTTGTGAAGCAGAGTAGAAAACAAGCACTAAAATCAAGAAAGAATTATTTTTACTTGCCATGGATAAATATGTATATGACTTAGCTTATTTCAAGATGCTCTTAGTATTGTGCATTGTACTATTCCCAGGTGGTTTGGCTTGAGGAAAATGGGGTAGAAATGATGCTGTCACTTCACATTTGCTTCTGCATTCAAAAGACATACAGGGTGTGCTCATATGAGACACAAAAATTATTTCATACACTTAAGGAGTTCCACCACTAATTCAGGAATCACATACACTAGATTTAATATAGCTGTTCCAAGATACAAACATTTTAAAATGTGGAATGGTCAAGAAAATCTGTTGAATAAAAAAAAAAAAAGGAAGACATTTTGCAGAATTTCACCCTTGTCTTTCTTTTTGCAAAAAAATAGAATTAAGTTCTACAACTGCAGCTACAATGCCATTAAGTCAACTCCCCTAATTTTTCTTTCCTAGTCATTTCATTTTAGTTTTTGCAAGCAGTAGGACTTGATGCAATAAAGTACAACTATTTCCTGTTATCACTAAGATGAAGACTAATAAAATGAGCAGAATTCATAAGTGGTGATATTCATACTGTCTGCTGCTCTTTTCAAATAGAAGTTTATACTCTGATACAAAACAGATGAAATTCAGATCTGTGAAAAGGAACAAAACTTTTTTTAATAAATAAGGCTTTCCCTGCCCCTATCAAGATTCAAATAACCTGCAAAAGATTCTGAATGCAAAATTATTATATTTGAATTATGAAACAGGTGGGAAGTACCTTGTTTATTTTTTATTTTAGGATGTAATATTTTTAAGGTGTATTTGTAATTTTTCATGTGGCAAAGAGAAAATGTTAAGGAAAATCTGATACATAGTATAATAAAGAAGGGACAAAGCCAATGCCAGAGAAGAAGAAAATAGCAATGTTAATAAGCCAGGCTGGCCCTGTCCAGGAGTTTCTTCATAATCCAAAATTGTGAGTCCATGGATACTCACTCACTGTTATCTGTTAACTTCAAATGGCTTTAGCTCAGTTCGTTGATGATAGTGGGAATCAGTCTGAGGAATTCTATTTCATGAGTTCTCTGTGCTATGCTCACTAAAGAAAACATTGATTATTGATTTTCCTAGGTCTTTTGGCCATAAGTATCATTACACCACAAATATTTTCCCTTGACTGGGATCCCATTGCTTTCCTACTAGTCACCTGTTTTTCCTAAGAACTACCCGCTGAACTTCTAATATTTTTCTTTCTATGTATAAATACAGCAAATAAAGGCTCTTTTGAGCAATCAATAGATACTATTTGTTCCTGATTTGAAAAGGGTACACACACATCAAAAAACTCCTCATTTTTAACATTATTCAGACCAACCTGAAAGGTTTGTAGTGCAATTTTAAAGATCATCTACCATTCAGTTCTTCATAGAATGTGCTGAGTTGGAACAAACCCATCAGGATCATGGAATCTAACTCCTGACCCTGCAGAGGACACTCCAAGAGTCACACCATGTGCCTGAGAGCACTGTCCAAATACTTCTTGAGTTCTGTCAGGAATGGTGCTGTGAGCACTTCTCTGGGATGCCTGTTCCAGTGCCCAATATCCAACCTAAACTTCCCTTTACTCATCTTCATGTTGTTTCCTCAAGTCCTGTCACTGGTCACCACAGAGAAGGGATGAGTGCCTGCCCCTCCTCTTCCCCTCACAAGGACATTGTAGGCTGAAATGAGATCTCCTGTCAGGCTTCTCTTCTCCAGGCTGAACAGACCAAGTGCCCTCAGCCTCTCCTCATACAGCTTCTCCTCAAGGCCCTTCACCACCCCCATGGTCTCCTCTGAACACTCTCTAAAAGCTTAGTGTCTGTTTTATTTTGTGGCACTCAGAACAGCCCCCAGCACTGGAGGTGAGGCTGCCCCAGTGCAGAGCAGAGCAGGACAATCCCCTCCCTTGCCCAGCTGGTGATGTTGTGCCTGATGCCCCCCAGGACAGGGATGTCCCTCCTGGCTGCCAGGGCATGGCTGGCTCATGTTCAATTTGCCATTGACCAGGACCCCCAGCTCCCTTTCTGCTCTGCAACCTCTTGTTCCCCAGTCTATTCACACAACCAGGGTTGCCCTACCCCAGGTACAGAGTCCAGCACTTACCCTTGTTAAACTTCATGCAGTTGGTGATGGCCCACCTCTCTAATTTGTCAAAGTTCATACATAATTGTTTGCTAAAGTGCCTAAAATAGTCTTGATTTTGTGGCAGGTAGATGGCTACATGTAAAAGATTGAAAACTATGTTTTGAGAAGTGTTACTCTATTTTCAAAAAGCAGCATGAGTCTTATGAATAGCCAGTGAGACCTCTGAAGCTCCTAAAGGCGTATGAGTCAGGTTTTTAGGCATTAAAGAGGCAGAAGGACACTCCAGAGATTTTTCAAAAGCAGTCATGTATCTAATTTCCGCTAAAATCAACGATAGGTGAACCCAGACAGGTTTTTTGTTCTGTTTTGCTTTTCAAAAAGTTTAGTTTAGTTCATCTAATCCTTTCAGGCACATGCTTTTGTTTTCAGTTGCCTCAGCATCTTTGGAAATACAAGTCAGGGTCCTCAGCTACTTGTCTAAATTTTGCTTATGGACCTTATTGACTACTTGTGAAAAAGCTATCACTATTAAAAGCTCTTCAAAATGAGAATTGGCATAATGACTTGGCTTCCTCTCTGACGTTAAACACACTAATACGCTTAGTATGAAATCTTCTTATTTCTAGCATAAATATGTGAGGCATCAGATGAAAGCTAATAATTTCCCAAGCGAGCTAAAAATAATGATGGCTGAATTTGAATAAATATTCTAAGAGGCATTCTGGAACAGACAGTGGTTAATAAGTATTGTAAATGCTACCTTTCTACTAACATCATTTGCAAGATGCTAAAGCCTAAACATGCACCACAAACAATACTGGATAAAAATCAAACATAAGAAAAATTATAATCACTGCAGAAAGTTGGAGACAATACATATCTTATCATTTTCTTTGTCTTCTAACCAGGAAAATTTAATTTAAATTCTCAAAAAATTCTTTAGGATGTCCTTTTTAGGAGTTTCAGATACTTGTGGCTTAGACTTTGTCTCCACTGCAATGAGACTATCTGACTGCACCTAAATTTACTGCAATAACTCAAAGTACATTGTAATATAAGGAATAAGTATTATTAAAAAGTATTACTTTGTGTAACAACAAATAATACAGGAATGTGTAAATTAACCTCACTTGGAAGCATGAGGCAATGCAAACATAAGAGTTTAATGGAAGAACCAGTGACTGAAGATGTGTCTAAGAATTCCTTAAAATCTGGGAATACTACTCTTAATTTTGGTCACAGGCCTATGAATTTTACATTATTATACATAGCCCATTACTAAATGGCTAAAGCAGTTAGCAAAAAAATTGTATCCATAGTTATGCAGAGTACACACTTCTTGGGAGAAGGAAAAGAATGTGTCTTCATTACGTAATAGGTACTCTCATGCCTATTTGGCTTCCAAGATCCAAACACTGCAGACAATAAGAGTTAATATTTTCCCCATAAACTCCTTTTAAGTGCTCATCATAAAAGTATTTGATTGCAGCCTTCAGACAAATACATTATACACTACAATATCCCAGGAAATCACCTATTCCTCTGAATATTTCTGAGGGGTTTTTTTGCCCTAGTGATTGCATATCCAACCGGAGAGGGGACGAACTTTTATTTCCTAAAAAAAAAAAAATTATATTTCTGCTAGAACTTTGCAGATTCAAAATAGAATCCAAATGTCAATGAATTTAACCTAGTGATAGGGTGAAGTAGTATTTTCCCTTCTTACAGGGAACAATGAAGGATAAAGGCAAAACCAAAGCTGCAAGTGTGCCCCTTCCTCAAAAGCACCTTCAGCATATACTCTATCCTACCTGAACTGACAAAGCACTTTTGCCAAAAGAGCTGGAAAAAAAGCCACGTAATCCTCCTCTGTTTTTGTTCAAATCTAAACACCTTTCCGAAGACTCATTAGCTTCTTTCTACTTTTACTGGAATGACAGAAATTGCCTCATTCTTGTGAGCTGCAGAAATTCCAGAGCACCTCCTGTGAACGACAGCAGCAAAACTCTGACCAAGAACAAGATTTGCTGCCAAGTGGCTGGTGATAAATAGAAGTCAATGCAAAAATATTTAAAGTTTTAAATTATTGCAATCTCTTGGTCAAGAGATCTAATTTTAGATGAGCAGGTTAAAAGCAATTAAGAGAAAACATAAAAGAATTAAATTTCCTTTTCAGCTAATGAAGGACTCCACGGAAGGTGGTACAGAAAACCCCTAAAGCTGTTCACTAAAAGTTCATCAAGTACTGTAGCTGTGTTAACACTTGTCAGAGTTCACAGACTTGTTAGGGTTGGACAGGACCTCTGGAAATGATGTAGTCCAAGCCCCCTGCCAAGGCAAGGTCACCTGGAGCAGGTGACACAGGAATGATTCCAGATGGGTTTGGAATGCCTCCAAAGAGGGAGATTCCACAACCTCCCTGGGCAGACTGTTCCAGTGCTCTGCCACCCTCAATGGAAAGAAGTTCTTCCTCATGTTGAGGTGAAACTCCTTGTGTTTCAGTTTATGGCCTTTGCTCCTCATCCTGTCGCTGGCCACCACTGAAAACAGTCTGGCACCATCCTCTTGGCACCCACCTCTGAGGTATTTATAAGGATTAATGAGATCCCCTCTCAGTCTTCTCTAGAATAAACAGACCCAGTTCCCACAGTGTCTCATAAGAGAGATGCTCCAGACCCTGCATCACCTTTGTCACCCTCCACTGCACCCTCTCCAGCAGCTCCTCGTCTCTCTTGTGCTGAGGAGCCCAGAATTGGGCACAGCACTCCAGGTGTGTCTCACCAGGGGAAGATCTGCTCCCTCAACCTGCTGGCTGCACTCTCCCCAATGTACCCCAGGATACCATTGGCCCTCCTGGCTGCAAGGGCACACTGCCAGCTCAGAGTTTCCTTCTAAACCTTCAGCAAGTTCCTGTCTTCTGTAGTGACATGAATTAGGCTTATCCACACGGGTAGTCAGTTGAAACTACCAACTGGATGAGCATCCATTCAAGTGATTTTCTGATGTGAGTGCTTAGTAGAGACCACCAGTGCATTTCTCATCAGTCACCATAAAAATTCAATGTTTTTCACACACCAAGCCTTGTTTGCAATGAACAGTAATCTACTAAATAAAAAGGCACTTGGGATGTCAACTGGCATTTCAAGGTATTTCTTCCTCCTTTTCCATTCTGCATCACTGTATTGTAAACAACTTGGAAAACTGGTGGCTCTGAACAAACTAAACAGATAAATATGATTTTTTGGGTCAAGTCTGTCTTAACTAGCCTCAATATGATTTTTTTTTCCCAAACAAAGGAATTGATAAACTATTATTGCCAAAATGCCAGTATAGATTGATAATATCTTGCTAAAGTTTTCATTTTGGTGTTTCCCAATAGTCTCAGGAGATGGAGAGATGGCTTGGAAAATTAAAACTTACTTTGTATCAAAAGTAGATAGTTTTCTTGCTGGAACAACTACAATCACAGAAAACTAAAACATGCAGCTGAAATCTGAAAGTCCCATCATTTCTCATTTTGAGCCAATACTAAAATGTCACCTTTCCTTTGAACCGCCTCTACTTCCTAAGTTTGTAGTATATCCTCATGCTAAGTTAAAGGCACAGTCATAATGCTGTTGTAAAAGTCTGCTTTGAATTCTTTCTAGACACATTCAAGCTATACTAATTTAGCTGATGGCTGCTTGATTTCAGTGTAGCCAGTGAGAAAGCAAACAATCCAATGACCCCAAGTTCACTGAGATTGCTGGAAAATGAAAACAAGGGTTTTGGAAGGCCAGTGCTTCAACACATAAAGAAATATATTGAATACTTCAAAAGATATAAAATTCTTAGAACTGTTGGACAGGCTTCTGTGTGTGAACTTTCCTGTCCAAGTGGCATTGCTAAATACTATGGCACCAATCAGAGGGCTGACATCATATTGTTGTGTAACTCATAACCATAGCAATGTCACTTCTTAAAATGCATTATATGTGCATTCAGCTTCTTAACATCTCAGCTGTGTCAGCTATTAAATAAAGTACAGTTTAGGAGATTTATTTTGAAATATGAGCTCTTTGTATTTTGTATAAAGGAAACAGAAAATATAAAGCTTGTTAAGCCAATGTTAACACTGGAAGTTTGGATTCAGACAACAGACACAGCAAGAACAGGTTTCATCACCACTCTAACTCACAATGAAATAGTCTAGTAAGAGAGCTAATCATGATCATTTCAATGGACAGCAGTACACTTGGGCCTTTCCATTACAAATGGGCTAAAATGCACCAAAATATATGCAGTCAATCAAAAAAAAAAAAAAAATAACCCACAGCACACCCGAATTGCTGAGTAAATGGTGCAGGTATCAGCCCAAGTGAGCTTAATACAGGTTTGGTCCAACAACTACAAGCAATGGAGAACAACATGTAACAGAAATTGGGAATGTAATCCTCCTCTCCTTTATTTCAACCCTGAGCGCCCTTCCAGAGAAACATTATCCTCTCACTGGAACAACAGGAATTGCCTTGTTCCTGTGAGCTGCAGAAATTCCAGAGTAGCTGCTCTGCAGGGCAACAGCAAAGCCCTGACCAAGAATAGTCCTTGTTGCCAAGTGGCTGGTGATAAACAGAGCTCAGCATTGCCAGGTACTAGTAAAGGGAATGACACGTACCCTTGCCTCTGGAGACACGTGGTGTGGAGTAGCTGGTGTTATCTATTATCTGTCCTTTTGGAATATCAGCATGTTGGAGCTATAAACCAGAGGAACTAGTGTTGGTCTGATTGTGCCTTTCTGTGACCACAGTCAGCACCAGTGGTGTGATGTAGCCTTTGCCCTCCTGATAATCCATCAAGGAGAACACTAGCGCTGTCTTTATGATACATAAAAAACGTGAAATAAAACCTCACTGTGCCCCTTAGGCTGGCCTGTATTCAGTGAGATTTGAGGCTATACTTTCAGAAGATAAGGGATGATGTGCTCCATGTAACATCATCATCTTGGGTAGATAGTATTACAGCTTCTTTGGCAAAGATAAAAATACCTGAATTTCTCTGGTAACCAGACAGCCATCTTGCCTTTCAACACCATGTAATTATAAATGCTACTTACAGTGCACAAGACTTCTGGACACAGATTATTTACAGAATCAAACCCACAATCACTTGATTGATATGCTGCATAAGATGATCTTGTTGCTAGCCAATTTCTCAAATGTACAGAAAATTTAACTATACATTTTGCAACCATAAAAAAGAAATTATGAGATGTTAAAATGTAGGAGTCCGGCAGCATGCAATTATGACTAGCACAGTCCCTTTCTGTGCATTCTAAGAATCCAGAAATTAGACTTTCTAATATGAGAACCCTAATTGGTGTAAACCATTTCCCATCTTCTATATTTCAGAGAACAAAGTGTTTCTTTAGATAGAAAATAGATAAAGAGTAAGCAGGTGGGAGGGCTAGGACTATTTCTGGCTATGGGACTAACTGGTTTACATAACCTTGAACCAACTAATTTTATCTGTATTTGTCTAACTTTCACCACGTGTGAAAATGAGGCAACGATGTTTATTCACCTTTTAAAACTGCTTTTGAAATCCCCTGAGTCAGGTAACAATTCAGGTCCAACGAAACACTACTTTTTAGAAACTCACCAACATGTAACCTAAATACTGCAAGGGTTAAAATTTTAAGTGAAGTGTCACATTGCAGTACTGATGATAAATTATAGGTAATAGCCTATCAAACTTAGGAAGACAGTTCAGTAAATAGAAAAAAAATTAGATCTGTTTACATAAGGGATACAAATTGGCTACTACTTTCAGTCTAGAAGTTAATATATGCCATATTACTGCAGAGAATCCTGCAAACCCTTTTTAAACAATGTTATAACAGTTTACATAAAACTTAATGGCAAGTTAAGTAGATCACCCCAGCAGGCCCTCTGCTTACTGCAGGAATATGGCACAGAGTTCATAGGTTACTTGAGACTCATTCTCCCAGCCAAACGAGTCAAACAATAACACTTTTAGGCACTGAAACACTTTTCCTCGGTTTTCAGCAGAAGCAGATGTGGGGCTGACTGCACAATGAACAAAAAGAATACTTTGAAAAGAAAATGACAGGAAAAACATAAGCTCAGTTTGCAGTTTATCCATGATCATCCTTGCCTTTCACCTCGATGCTAAATTTTTAATATTACCCTCCTCATCTCAAGATCAGTGCAAAGCTTCAATAACTTCAAGGAAGTTCATTTTTTCATGTTTGCATCAGATTTCTCTTCTGAACAAATTGGTGCAGTGTTTCAATCTTCATTTTACTTTGGGGTGTAAGTTCTGAGTCATCATCATTTAATTTTCTCCAAGCCTCCAGCTCGTGTTTTCTGTTTTTCTTCCTGGATGTGTCATAACAACTAAATTGTACCACCCCAGTAAAATGGTGAAGCCTAGCACACATCTGCCAGCAACAAAATACTGTGCTCTCACTCTAATTCCCCACACATTCCACTTTTCACACTTCCTTCGCATCCTCTCAATAAAGTGGTAGAGCCGAGTAAGCAATTTCTTTTATTTTCCACAACATTCTGCCAATAAATCAAAAGAACTACCTCAGAGAAGAGCACACTTGCCTTGCATGCTCTTTTCCTAGTCCCATTTCTATCAATGTTCCCATGAGGTTAATTTTCTGAAGGCAGTGACTTCCCTGTATTTAGGATATCTGTCAGTTCTGGGTCAATACTGTGCTGATGAGCTGTGAAGGCATTATTTTTCAGAATTGCTAAGTAATTTTGACTTGGAAAAATCACTTGAGAAAATTTTTACTGTTTCAAATTTAATAGAAACTCTTTCCAAAAGTTTCCAGTATTCTTAATGTAGAAACAATAGAAAAAAAAGTCTTAGTTTGAGCTTTGAGGTATCCATAATGAATTTAAAGGAGTCAATACTCCAGTATATTTCTTTTAAAAAACATTCCTTACTCAACAGAATTGCATCAAGGAGAAAAGAAGGTGAGAATTAGCAATAAGAGAAAGGTGTTACAAAAAAGGCAGAAAAACCTCATCTAGAAAGAGGTGACAACAATGAATCAGAACAAAATGTAATTTAAGACAGAGGAGCCTTTAAAAGTTGCTAACAAAGTTCTGTGTTTGGCAGCTACCTTACCTGAACTAGGACTTTGACTCCTTTGAGGGTGAATCGTGTTTGAACCAGGTTTCAAGGACAGTTCTGCTCTCACAAATGCGCAGCACATGCAACCTTGTCACATTTTCCTCACCAGGTCTGGGCTGGGCAGTGACTGCCCTGTGTAGTAGCCATTGCACATCGGTGGACAGATACATAAATATCGATTTTGCAGCCCTGGTTAGCGCAGACTGTGAAGCATCTCTGGAGAAACACCCACACCAACCCACCTGACCACAGAGCAGCCACACCTTGTTTAACTCCAGTACCAGTAGATTCCAAGAAAAAATGTTTTTTAAGAGAAACTTCACGTCAATGTTCAGATGGGGAAATGTCAATATCAGACAGCAGGTTCACCTATGGCAGCAGTAACAAATGAGAGCAGCCACTCCAAACAGCAGGAAAGTTGCTAGATGACAATTCCTTGAATTATCATGAGGGGAGTATAACAAGAAAAACATCTGAACCAAAATAATCTCCAGGGGGGTTGGAACTTGATCTTTAAGGTCCCTTCCAACCTGAACCATGATTCCTTTTTGCTTCTTCCCCAAATCCCATGCTCACACGGTGGAAGCACAAAAGTTATTCAGTAAAACAGGCCTACACTTCAGGGAAGAGGGGGTTACATTTTAACAGGGGCAAAATCGTATAGCTTCCAATCTTACTGTCAGAAATGACTCAATGGTTTTAGCTGCACCTTTTTCTTTCCAACTCCTCTACAAGAAGAAAACAAAACACCTCATGAACCTATAGAATATGGACAATTCACAAAACCTGAAATTTAGACAATTAAGGTTTTGTTAAGTTATAACAGTGTTGAGGCAGAGATTAAAATTAGCAAATGTCAGGCAATCTGGAGATTAGGTGTCATTGCCTGCTCCAGCAATTAGCTCCAACAATATTACCATGCCAAACAATCAGAATTTATGTGTACGATTACCAAGCTTTGTGTTCCATTTCTCAGTTGATGATAGTGGATATTTAGTTTGCTTTTGCAGAAATATTTAATTCTCAAACACTTACATGCACTTTGTGCAGTAAATCAGGATGAATTGCTCTTAAGGGATTGGGCTGCCCCCCACTGACTCCAGTTTGAGCTATAGCAGATGCCATATAGCCCATCCAAAAGAGCTAACTCTTCATCTTTCTTTTTCTACATCCACTAAATACAACTTAATATAATTGTGCCAGAGCAATGAGACAATAATGAATGAATTGTCCATGAAGAACTCTGGAGAGTTTTCAGCAATTTCTGTAAGGAAATGAGTCAAAATGAATCTGAGCTAGATGCAGGATATGGTACAATAATATCTGTTTTCTTTTGATTAAAAGGAAAGAACAAGTGTCCTGTCACTGATACTTTCTCTTGATCCAGTATCCAGCCTAATGTGAAAGTTTAAAATGTGAAATAATAAGTTAAAAATGTCTGTTCTATTAGGAAACAAGTACTCAACAACTACTACCAACTTCAACATAAAAATTTAACAATATTTTGAGTTTTTAAAGACTGCATTTTTAGCAATTTTACAGCATGTCACTTTGAAAGACCTTGTGGATACTTGCCAGATGTGATACAGTGGAAGAGGAACTCCACAGCAGAAAGCTTGTTTATCCTTAGATCACCTCACTCTTTTCCTCTCCAACCAGAGAAATTATTTCTGAATTTCCTAACGATCTTGCAAGATAAACATTGAAAATTAGTAGAGCTAGAAATTACTATATCGAAAGGAGCATTATATTCTTTAAATCTACTGCTAAGAACATAAACCTTTTCTAAGTCCTACTTATCAGTGCAGTGACGTCATCCTGGAGTAGGAGAAAGATAATCTTCCTTGTTGCTGCTTTATTGAAGAATGGCAAGGAGTCCTGACAAATGTGCTGCCCACCGTGCACTCATGTTTGAATGCAACCAGCACCGAGCAGTCTTTTACATGGGATGCAACACCTTGTGCATATTAAAACCCATGTGGAGCTTTCTTTATTTCTGGCATCCTTTCTCCCTACAACACAGGAACATGTTCCAAGCATTTTTTCAGTGTTTTGCCTCTGCTCTTTGGCTTTTCCAGTGCTGCTTCTCTGCTCTTTGCCTTCACTTCACCAGCTGTCACTCCAGTGACATTTCCCAAGCATGAAGCTGACATAGAGCAGGGCAGAGCTTGAGTGCTGAAGCTGTGGAAAACAGTAGCAGTGTTTTAAAATATCAACACAACTCAGTGTTTTGGGAACAATTTCCGATATTGTTGCTTGAATAGACATTGTTTGCCACACAGCCACTCAAGCTGAGGAGAATTCAGTTATTTTAGAAAATTAAAAGGTTACTGAACTATAGCACACAGCTATTTTGTCAGTAAATTTCAGGTTTTTCTGCTATAATACTTCATTTAAATTAGACATTAAGAAAGCCCAATCTGATTAATACTAAGAAATTTCTGTATAGAAAATTAAGAAAACTATTAATATTGTGGGAAAAAGGACAGATAACAGAGAACAGGACAGATATTTGAGAAGTGTTTTGCTTCCTGATTTTCACATCTTCTCTAACAACTTAGTTTTCAAATTTCAGAGCTGTATTTACAGGCCAAAATGATCTGAAATTCTAGTCTAAAAAAAAGTCAAGTATAGTTATCACATGGGGGTGCCTTCTTCCAGTTAAGCTTTCTTCTAATTTTCTAGTTATTTTCTGTTATCTGACCTACTGTAGTCCAAGATACAAATACTGGCAGGTAAGACTACTGCAACATGCAGAGTTAGCACAAGCATTTTCCTCAACCTGTAAAAACACCAGTCCACAGTACTGAAATTAAATCAACTCCTCCATTCCAAAGGCAGACAGACAAGTCCACATGATTTTTCAATAGTCTCCAACTTACCTAATTTTAGGAAACATTCAAGGTAAGATTTCAATTTTATCAGCTGGCTTGATTATGACACTTATTATTCTCATGAGTACCTTTAGGGTGAACAGAGAGCAAATGGTAACTTCTCTTTGTTCAGAAATAGTTCTGTACTGTTTCTGTTCTTCCCACCTCATGTGGTAAGAAGGAGAGAAAATTATCACAGGCCAGTCTGACACTGCTTGTGAGGTGCCAGTGTAACAATATGCAGAAACAATTTCTGTGAGGGGAAGACACAGGAGCCTGTTATGCCCTGAAATGCAGGCAAACCCTCGCACTGCAGCGTGTTTCCACTGCTCTGACTTGTAGGTGCTGCCACACTGCTAAGCAAGTGTGAAGGAGCCCTCTAGTGTGACTAACAAATGGACCCACAGCCCATAATTTGCTCACAAATAACACAGGAAAACAGTGACTACGAGCAATGTCACTGCCAGTCTTCAGGCATCTCAACAGCACACACTGCCCAGGAGATACAACAATTAAAAAACCTCCTGGATCTCAACCCTGAAGTCAAACCTACAAACATATACATCATATACATCATAATGTATGACTGACCATAAAGACAGTCTTAATTGAAAAAAAGGATCCAAAAACTTGAGAATAATGTAGAAATAAACTGCAGCCCTTGTCAGATAAATATTTTGTTTAAATTTTTCAATAGACCTTGACCTTAAGAACAATTGATATGAACAATTTAAAGGATAGAAAGCCTTTCTTAAAACCTTATGTACTAGGGTAAAATTTATCAGTTATCACAGAATAATACAAATCTTCCAGAGACATAGCCAGTTTGCACTATAATATAACCATATCCAGGACATTCCAGTGCTCAGATCTATTTGCAAGTGGTAGCATGGCTAAAGATCACAGCCATGCAAGTAGAGACAGACACAAAGAGAGAAAGATACTCAGTCCCACACAGGTCCATAATATGCAGCTATTTCTACATAAAAAACTTTTTGTTTACAATTTGTATCACTAAGACTAGGGAAAAAAAAAAAAACCCAGCAAGGATGTTGTTTATTTTATTGTCACCAATTCTAAATGATACATACATTTAATGTATCTGGTTTAAAGCATTACTGTTCTGAAGCTGCATAGAGAAAACCATATGCAATAATTTATTTGTTGTGGGTTTTGTCTTTAGAGTGATCACAGTTGATTGCATAGCAGTTTTATGATGCTGAATGGAAAGTCAAAAGAACTATGAAGTTTAAATTGATAGCAATGTATTTAATGCCCTGCTGTCTAACTGCTAGAGGGATAAACAAAGAACACCTAGACTTCTGGAATGAGTTAAGGAAATTCATTAGAAAAGTTATGAAGTGGTATCCGAAGAAGTCAAGAAAGAACACATGAGAGACATAAGCAACTAACAGATGATGAGAAATTGCAAATAATTAAGCCAAATCACAAGAGATTCAGTTTAGGTAATCACTTAGAAACAAAGAAGGGAAAACTCAGACCCATTTTAGACAAGAGGAGTTGTGGAAGTGACTTCATTGTACGTCCATTTAGGATTTCTTCTGGATGCAGACATGAAACTTTTCTAAATTTCACGAATGGGGAAAATGAGTGAACAGCCACTCACTAAACTTGCTGTACTTCTCACTTCTGGAAAGGCTGCACAGCCTCCTTGGGATATTTTGGCACCTCCTTTTCTGGCAAGCAATGAGAAGTTTAGAGGAATTTAGAAGAAAAAAACAAAGGAAAGAATTAATCCAGCTTTCCCAAACCACAAAACATTCAATTTAATTTGGGATACATTTTGCCCAAATTTTCAGTGAGAGCAATGGTCATATTTTATCCAAAATATCACTCTTGATGGAAAGAACTCTAAAAGGTTTTGCTACTCAAGACCTAAAAAAAAGAAACATTGTACTGCTGGCATCTATATCCTCACTAAAAGTGTATAAATACTAATAGTGCAGGAGATTGCTAGTATTTTTTCATTTTTTCAATGACATTTGAGTGGATGATGACAAAGTTGATTTGGATATGTTATTAAATGAAAATCTCTTCAACTGCTCATCTAAAATATCTGAAAAATTATTTTACCTCACCAGGACATTCTAAAACTCCTTCAGTTGTACCAAATCAGATAGAAGAAGCAAAGAGGAAAAAATTCCAAGGATGCTGGTGTTTAGGTGGCTTTCTTGTGTAGAAGCTTTGTTTTCTGTGCTATTTGATTCAGTTGATGTATATCAGTACCAGATTTAATTGTAGGATTAACTATAATTAACTATTTAAGGTCAGTTATTTGAAAATATTTATTATCTTATTAAGTCAAATTCTGGATACCAACAGGGTTTGTCTGAACATCATTTTCCTTCGTACATCTTAACTCCTAATTGGAATACTGGGTTCTTAATCTCAAATACAGCTAACTTGTAACCTCAGAACTAAATATCTAAAGGCTCACACCAAAGATATTAATACTGATGTCTATGTCCAAGACAAAACCCAGAATCTCTGCTTTCAGATGATCAAAAGATTTCTTCAAAGTCCTCCAAGCTTTGAGATTTATTAGTGTGTAAAGGAATAAAAAATGAGTGATAGGTGTTGAAGACCTGAGAATTAAAAAGGGCTGTGATTTTTAATAACCAACAAGAGATCCTTTAGAAATGCATTTTATAGGAATTCCTTGGTTCTACTTTCTCATTTGCTCTGATACCATCTAAGCCCTCCACTGGCCAATGATGCCTAAGACAAGTATTTTTTCCACAATACTTTTTTTTTTCTTTTTTTTGAATAACCACCATAGATCCTGAGCAGAGCTAGGCTCAGACTGACAAAGTGGATGACATGATGTGAAAAACATTGGCCCACCACTGGGAAGAATGATTTTGCAGGCAAAGTACATCTAACAGGATTTACAGGGTCACCATTAAGCTTATACATTATGGCACCTCTAAGAGAAATGCCAAACTCTACACACTTGACTATTTATTCATCCTACTGCTTTTCTGCTGAGCTGGAGTCACTTGCTTAAATAATTGTGGATGTTGTAGCTCAAGAAAAGTCAGTGAGTACCTAAAATTTAAAGGCCAGATCAACATTGCCACAGCCCTTTCAAAGTTTATAGTATTCCCATATGACCCAGAGAAGAAGCCTAGTGAAGCAAAAGGACAGCAGGATTGCAAAATAAGAGAAGCCATTCAAAAACATCTTTAACTGATGCAAAACTCTCAATCATTAATCAAACTTAAATAAATTTGAAATAAAATAATAAAAGAAGGGAATAATTCTGGTTACTTGGAAAAACCTCTTTTAATGGAAATGAACTTTTAAAACTTTTGAACTTTCTCTGAAAAGGCCACTGAAACTTAGCAAGTGAGAAGGGAAAAAATTTACTCAGAAACTACATTTCCTTTTAAGAAGCATGACCACAGAGGGCATCGTCAGCCCCATAAAAGATGGATTGCATCCTCCTTGTTTCATAAAACAGCTTTACTGCTTACAAGCACTTCTATTTTCAAGGATCCTACAGAAACTGTAGCTTTGGTATTTAAGGCATTATACTGGAACTGATTTCTCCCAGCACTATACCAGTGCTCCCTTAGAATCCTCCTGCATGTCTTTAGCAATAACGGGGTGAGCTGGAAGGACAAGGAGAGCAAGTGGAGTTTCAACTCTTATTCAGCACTGACTTCTTTTTCTTTATGTTCCTTTTACAAGAATTGATTTTCCTAGCTCCTACTTGCAAAAGTAAATCAGTAAAGGATGGAGCTACAACTGGTAGTGTGAGTGAAAGATGAATCAAGTGTAACTATATTTTAGCTAGTTTTAGTTCTGGTTTTGTTTCCAGCCACAATGCACTGTCCCTTTCTCATCCCAATGACCTCATCCTCACTCCCTAATGACTACGTACTCCTCTGGAAAGTTTCACTTTTCTTTTATCTCCCTTGACAAATTTAACAGGAGCATCATGACCTCAAATGAATGTTTCATTTCAAGATTATATTTTCACATGTTCAACTTACTTAAAAATATGGTTAAAGAAAGACAGGTATATAGTTAAAGCCTAGTGCTTATGTTGATGTAGGGTTCAGCTCCTGGCACTGACACAGCCTTCTCTTGTGCAAATAATTGATAGTTAGATTCCATAAATATTACTCAAATTGAGTTCTTATCTTTCTTTGCAAAGAGTTCTTGTAATTTAGGATACAGTACTGTTTAGCATCAGAGAAGATAAAAGAATCTGTCTCTTAATCTTTCTGTCTTAATTTCCCTTCTGAATGTAGTGGTTAATTTGTATTTTTGAATCAGGAATCTTACAAGTCAATCTTCACAAGTAAAAGCATCCCAATATGGCAAAAAGTAGCAGAATATAAAAAATTATTTTTCTGGGAAATGATTCCCATCTGAAGTGTTGGCTGTAAGAAAACTACATGCTGGACTTTCACCAAAAGCATTAAGTCATCTGACCATGCTTAAAGTAACTTCTGGAGTAATTCATGTCATTGTACAGAAAAGTTCAATAACTGAAAGTCTAAAGAAGATTCAGGACTTCATAGGTACAAAACTGAATCTTGTTCATTCCTTAGGCTCTATTGCTGCATCATTGTACAAGGTTAGATCCTTTTCACTGACAAAGCCCTTGGCAATGATGTGAGATCCTACTAGACAGAGCTTAGAGCACATTAGAGCAAACCCACTAAAGGTAATGGTGTCAGGGAGGAGTGAGCCAGGCCCTTAATGGCCTTACCTTCTTTTTCCCTCCTACTTTCTCTTCTATTGCCACACCATCAGAACCATTAAGGTTGGAAAAGATCTTCAAGATCATCAAGTCCAGCCTTTGACTGAATACCACCTTGCTCACTAAACCATATCACAAAGTGCCTACAGGTTTTTTGAGCACTTCCAGGGGTGATGACTCCACCACTCCCCTGATCAGCCTGTTTTAACACTTGACCACCCTTTTAGTGAAGAAATTTTTCCTGACATCCCACCTGAACCTCCCTTGGCACTACTTGAGGCCATTTCCCCTTTTCCTATCACTTTTTACTTGGAAGAAGTAAAAATCAACCAACACTCATCTCGTTACAGCCTCACTATAGGTGGTTGTAGAGAGTCATAAGGTCTCCCCTAAGTCTCCTTTTCTCCAGACTAAACATTCCCAGCTCTCTCTCTCAGCTGCTCCTTATCAGACTGGTGTTCCAGACCCTTCCCCAGCTGCATGCCCTTCTCTGGACACCCCCTCAATGCCTTTCTTGTAGTGAGGGGCCCAAACTGAGCACAGCACTCCAAGTGTGACCTCACCAGAACCAGGAACAGAGGGACCATCACTGCCCTGGTCCTGCTGGCCACACTATTGCTGATACAAGCCAGGATGTCACTGGCCTTCCTGGCCACCTGGGCCCACTGCCAGCACGTGTTCAGCTGCTGTCAACCAGTACTTGTTTCTAATAAGGGAATGAAAGTTGTCTACCTCTCTGGTAGGTGACATTGGCCTGTGCCCACTTAACTTAATCCTCCTGTAAGGACTGTTCTGTAGAAATAAAAATTAAAACTGTAATGTGTGCCAATACATGCACTCCTGGACAATGGGAAATGTATTAGATGGGACTTGGAACAGCCATTCCCACCTTCTGCCTCTAATCAGATGGTGATGCCAAAATGCAAAAGCTAGACTACCAGGTTTGGCATTTGCTGTTTGCTTTCATTTCTCAGCATACAGCTGAGAAAGGGTAACTATAGAGCTAAAAATTTTGATTACAAAGTGCAAAGCAGTGTACTGCATGTTATGTTGTCAGTGGCATTAACCACATATCAGGCATTCTGCTTCGCACTGTACATCAGCATCCTCTTCTTCTTACTTCCTTCAAGGAATCTCATCACATCCATTGCCTGCAATCTCTTCAGATGCCCCTAAGACAATATTTACTTACTGAACTTTAAAGTTGGAAGAAAAAGCAAGTGTTCAATACCAGCATGTTATTGAAATAAAAAGCCCACTAAGGACAGTGGAAATCTTCCCACTGATTTTAGCAGACCTTGGATCAGGTTATATATAAGTAACTTCTGGCATCTGATTCATCAAGACATAATCCTGACTGCAGTAAAGTATTTACCAGTGATTTCAGCACTGTTACAATTTTACCCAGTTATAGGGTTTCATTGTTGTTATGCAGTTTTACATTGGCTTGGGATAAGAAGGATATGAAAGGTTCTATCATAACTGTGCCTACTTCCACCCCACACAAGAGTAAGCATTAATTATTTCCTGTGAGAGCATGTATAAGAAGGGGAGAGGATATATTTTCATTATGGATGGATGTCTGTATTATCATTGCCCTCCTCAATGCACTTTTAGGGGCAATATTCAGATGTAGCAATGACCTACTGGCTTCTAATTATCTTGTCCTAAACCCTGATCAACCTGGCTATTCTTGCAATAGTGAATTTCTCTTCAGCAAAGCATTTCCCTTGCCAAAGTATATATTTTTTGGCAGCATCTGGCACTTTCCAGCACTGGAATCTGATGTAGGCTTGTGAATTGTGCTAGGTCTGCAAGCTTTCCACCCTCCAGAGCACTGATTTGGTGTAAAATAAGACATCATATTGTTTCCCATTATTTTTCCAGGTTTTTTTTTTCCTCAAAAATATCTAAACACTGAAATTCCTGCTTCATATCCCAGTACAACTCTCAAAACTGTAGTGCTTTTTCTTCACACATTGGAAATGGCTTGGGAATTACTGTGTGAAGCATAATGGGTCTATCACATGCTTAATAGACTTGATGGCCTCCAAAACAGCTATTCCACAGCAAGAGCAGAGTACAACACTCCTGTATGTGAGAGGCAAGTGAGTGCTGTACTTTGGAAATAAGTTTAGGAGAAGAGAAGAACTCCTTCCCAATTCTACAATGAAGGGAAAAAAATGTTTCTGTAAGTTTTGTTTTTTCTTCTTCTGGAAATATCCTATGTGACAGGCTAAATAAACACAGTCATACAAATTACAAATTAAGATCTGGAAAAAAGCAACACTTGTCTCACTGACTTCAAGAACATGAGATAGTTCTTTTACTCTGCTTTTGAAATATCAAAGAGCTATCTTTTCAAAAGGTGAAGCTTATAAATCTCACTTACTCAGGCAAAACATTCTGTGAAGTCCTGATAGATTTCTCTTATAGATCAATACTAACTGTGTGTCCATGTTTTCACAGTCTTACTTGCTAGGATTTCAGGGCAAAGAGCAAACATCTTATTGCATTGGACTCAGTAGTTACTACAATCTAGAATTCCACAAAGTAGTAGCTGCAGTGCAATATCTCAATAGCCACAAATGCAGATGCTTTCATAAAGATTTTACTTGTGCATACTGATAAAGCTTATCCTCTATTCTCATGCATATTAAATTAGATTTCAGAGCTAGGGCATCCATTCATTGAGCATTTATAAATGCTAATATATGCTCATTTTGATGAATACAAACAAAAATCAGACTAAGCATAATAATTTTTTTTGCATTAACAAAACATTGATGGAAAATGGAAACTAAATATTAAATATTGTCACTTCAAAATGCATGCAACTTATTTACATGAAAGTCAGATTGCCTACTTTGCACATTTAAACCTTGAGGTATTTCTGGTAGGGGACTTTACAACAATTCCCAAGATGTGTTATTTGCTTGTTTGTTTATTTGCTTGTTTGTTTGTTTTAACACTTCATAGAAGTATCAAAACCCAGGCATTTCCTGCTGATTGAACATTGACTCATAATTTTTCAAATACAGATGAGAAATTCCAGAGCACCCTCAAGAAGTATTACCAATATAACACTAATCCATTTGTTCAAGATTACAAGGAGATGAAAAGTGATATCAACAGTCTCTTATTTTGCATATGAAGGCATTTATAATGCAAAAATAGACAGTACTAGACTAACATACAGAATTTAGTCAAAGAGGTACAGAGATACATAATTAAATGCCAGCACACTAGCTGGCATGTTCTTTACAACAATTTGTCATATTTAATTGTTAAATTGGAAATGAAAGAGAACAGCTTTGTACTCCACCAGGTGCATACATTCTCTGATTTAGGACAAATCATTTTTAATTTAATTCATTTTCCTAGAAGAAGCTGTGCATGTATGCTAAGATTAGATCAATTAGCTTTATCTGTAGTTGATGAAAGAACATAGTTTCCTTCAGATGACAAGAATAAATTTAATTTTAAGCAAAGCATTCAGTACAAGAAAAATTCACTCTCAATACACACCTGCCTGTTGATTTCACTATCTTAAACTAGATCCCTAATTTTCAGAGACCAGAGATGAGCAAGATGAATCTCAAGCTCAGCATCCCTAGCCTTCTGTGCCACAGAAGGCACACAGCACAGNCTATCTTAAACTAGATCCCTAATTTTCAGAGACCAGAGATGAGCAAGATGAATCTCAAGCTCAGCATCCCTAGCCTTCTGTGCCACCATAAGGCACACAGCACATGCAACTCAAAGTCTCTCCAACCACCAGCTCCCAGTCTGGATCTAGCACACAGGATGCTCTTGTTCAATTACTGTGCTCTAATACAGCACCACAAACTCTCAGCCTGTTGTTCAGGCCACAGGAAAATCCTGTCTGACTGACCTGCTGCCTTACAGGATGGTCCCATACATCCTGATGCTGTAAGCTGCTGTCAGTGCTTCCAAACTGTACCTGACCCCAATGTTTTGATGGAAACATTTTGAGCTTCTTGCTACAGCACTCTAACAGGTCAATGGATTTTCACCATACTTTAAAAGCTGCAGATGCAGCTGAAGATTGACTCCAGTATTAGATTGGGATTAAGTGCACTCTTTTTCAGATTTATGATGTATTTCTGAATTACAGTCTACATGACACTTTTGAGTTCTACTGCTTGGTTAAGAAAGACACAACAGCAAATACAAAGAGTCACATAAAAGTTCCAGGACACAACCCTGGTTCTTTCCAGAAGAGAAAGAGTCCTAGAGTAGATTAGCTTTGCATTTATCCTGGGCTATTTCCCATGTAATTTCTGATTTTAATACTACAACAGCAGATTATGATTCTACACAGAATGCCTAGATAACTTGACATTTACACCTACACCAGTTCTTCCCACATTGGAACGCTGGTAGAGCAGATCCAGTGGCAGCAACAGGAAGATATTTGGAGGGATGAGGAAGAACAGAAAGAAACCAAGTATAAACAAGCCCTGCTGAATTACTCCACTGACTTTGCATTATTTAAAGGGAAGTGCTGTTAGTGGAGAAGCCAGCTGCTTAACTATTGGAATCCTATACCTTGAACTGCTTTCAGGGGACATCACTGTGACTAGACTTTTTATCTTGTCGTGCACTGAAGGAGACATCCACAGATTTGATAAAGTAGATTAAATAAGAGCCAAATATTCTACTAAGTAAACTTAGACCTACATGATATGAAATTCTTTTGAGCTAGCCACTGACAAAAAAGGAAAGAAACCTCCAAGGAAATCAGTATACATTAGCAAAAAGGAATGCCTAGGACTGTTGTATGTCCACAGGCAGCACTTTGAAGGTTGAGTAAATAGAAGGAACTTTTGATAACAGCTGGAAGGCAGCACTCAAATTGTGTCAGAAAGATGAGAAAGAACTATGTGGGTTCCCAGTATAGTGACACAGAAGGTGCAGTCCATACTGAAGGCAATACTATTAAAACAAAAATGAGAATTTTTATTAAAAATGCAGAACCACCTGCCATTTATTTACCAATACGGACTCTTGTCTAGAAAGCAACTGAAGTGCTTACTTATAAAAGTCCCTGTGTAGGAGAGCACTCAGGCAGGCATGTGCTCACTGTTTAATATGTGATTTAATCCAATACACCACGTAGGAGCTTGAACATTTGCCTAGATCTAAGTGCATACTTTGTTAACTTGATGAACTGGGACCATCTGACCCTACAGTCCTGCCAGAACAGATGGGCCAAACAGTGATAACATCTGTAGAACTGCTGGTAACTCCTTGCAATTCTTTATCTCATCTTTCTCTGTGATAGCATCTTTGTATACTGCAGCACTTAAGAGGTCAGCAGCAATTTAAAATCTATTGCTTTAAAATTACTTTAGTCATCAGATACTTCTCAATCATGATTGTGGATCATGATTACAGAAACAGAATTTTTTTTTCCTGTTAATTTGCTCTCTCTGTTGTACAGCACTTTAGGCAATATCACTTTTTATACCACACAGATTTTAAATATACTTGATTGCTTAGGTCTTTTGAAAGCCTTGGGAAAACATTTATTGAAATAAAAAATTCTGACTTCTCAATACTAATGTTATCTTCATATAAAGGAAAAGCATTTATTATGCCATATGATGCACAAATATTTAAGCCTACAAATAAGTCAATGTCATGTTTCATAGCTGAAATCATCACTGGTGTGATAGAGATTCCATTCTCATATTGTTACATGTCCCATACAAGTTTTTGAAGAGCTATTAGATATTATATAATCCTTCATAAAATTATTATTCTGTAAGAAAAATACATAGATGTCTCTGGTCTGGCTACTCTAAAAATGATTTTGAAGTACTCTGAGATTTTCACCAGAAAGATTCCAGGATTCAGGATTTGTATTAACTATTTATACATATTTATGATGGTGTGGAAAAATGTTGCTACTGATTATTAACAAGGCAGGCAGCAGGAACAGGTTAGTAAAGGTACTTTATCAATTATATTTATAAATTATTAGATTTGTACATTGAAGTGTAAAACAATTTGAACAGACGCTTTTAAGGTTTGCTTGCTTACGAAAAACTGATAGACTGATAAAAGAAAAGGAAGGTTAACTAATCAGTTCTTGTACCTACAGTTCAGCTGGATCTGTACACCTGCATATCCAGGAAGAGAATTCGCCCTTCCATGCTTTAAATGGGAGCAAGACAGAATGTGGCACAGCTGTGTGTTTACTGCAAAGTCATGACACTCCACACTTTATCAGGAGTGCTCAATTTTAAAAGTATTAGGCTAAAACAACCAGATTGGCAGATTTCAGGAAAATTCTCCAGGGAAAATATTGTATTTCATATTATAACTCAGCGAGGGAAAATAATCTGAGAAGAAAAAACCAAAAAAACCAAACCAAACTCCACATCTTAGTATTTGTAGTACTTTTCAATGATACACATAAAACAACACACACACAGAAACAAACCAAAATATTACTGTAATCTACTGCTGGCTTGCTGTACTGTTTAGTCTTATGAAACAAATAATTTAGCAGGCAGTGTACAATATAGAGGCCTCCAGTGGATTGCAATATACTAAGCAAACATGTTTTTCTTTTTGTTTAATTTATAGTCCTGGGAAAAAAAAAAAAAAAAAAAAA